>JAVLSZ010000323.1:0-114852 GCA_032313775.1 Urocyon cinereoargenteus
CCTAACCCTCACCCTAACCCTAACCCGTACTGTAACCCTAACCCATACCATAACCCTAACCCTAACCCGTACCCTAACCCTAAACCTAACCCGTACTCTAAGCCTAAACCATACCCTAACCCGAACCCTAAACCTAACACTAACACTAACCCTGACCCTAACCCTAACCTTGACCCGTACCCTAAACCTAACCCATACCCTAACCCTAAAACTAACCCTAAGCCGTACCCTAAACCTAGCCCTAACCAGTACCCTAACCCTAACCCTAACCCTGATCCTGAACCTAACCCTAACCCGTACCCTAAGCCTAAACCATACCCTAACCCTAACCATAATCCTAACCCTAACCCTAACCCGTACCTAAAACTAACACTAATCTTTGACCTAACCCATACCCAACCCTATCCCGTAACCTAACCCTAACCCTCACCCATACCCAAACCCTAACAGTAACCCTAACCCATACCGTAGCGCTAACCCTAAACCTAACACTAACCCTGACCCGCACCCTAACCTAAAACTAACCTTACACTAACCATAACCCTAACCCGTTCCCTAAACCTAACCCATACCCTAACCCTAACCCTAAACTTAACCGTAACCCTGACCCGTACCCTACACCTAAAATTAACTCATACACTAACCCCAACCCTATCCCTAACCCATAATCTTACCCTAACCCTAAACCTAACACAAACCCTATCCCATACCCTAAACCTAACCCTAAACGGTCACCTAACCCTAAACCTAACCCTAAGCCTAACCCGGTCATTAACACTAACCCTAACACTAACACTAAACCTACCCCGTACTCTAACCCTAACCCAAACCCTAACCCTAACCCGTACCCTAACCCTAACCCTAACCCTTACCCTAAAACTAACCCTAACCTAGACTCTAAGCCTAACCATAAACCTAACCCTAACACTAACCCTAACCGTACTCTAACCCTATCCCTAACCCTCACCTAAACCTAACAATAACCCTAACCCTAACCCGTACTGTAACCCTAACCCGTTCCATAAACCTAACCCTAACCGTAAACTTAATCGTAACCCTGAAGCGTACCCTAACCCTAAAATTAAACCGTACCCTAACCCCAACCCTAACCCTAACCCGTACCCTCACCTTCTCCCTAACGCTAACCTTGACCCTAAACCTAACCCTAAACCGTACCCTAACCCTAACCCTAACCCTCACCTAAACCTAACCCTAACCCGTACCCTAACCCTAACCCGTAACCTAAACCTAAACCTAACGCTAAGCCTCACCGTAACCCTGTCCCGTACCCTAATCCTAAAACTAACCCGTACCTTAACCCCAACCCTAACCCTAACCTGTACCCTAACCCTATCCCTAACGCTAACCCTGACCTAAACCTAACCCTAACCCGCACCCTAACCCTAAACCTCACCTAAACCTAACTCTAACCCATACCCTTACCCTAACCCGTAACCTAAACCTACCCTAAAATTAACCCGTAAGCTAACCCTATCCAGTACCCTAACCCCAACCATAACCCGTACCCTAACCCTAACCCAAACCCTAACCCACACCTAAACCTAACCCTAACCCGTAACTTAAACCTAAGCCTAACCCTAAACTTAACCCATAGGCTAACCCTATCCCGTACCATAAACCTAACCCTAACCCGTAACCTAACTCTAAGCCGAACCCGTACATTAACCCTAACCCTAACACTAACACTAACCCTACACCGTACTCTAACCCAAAACCTAACTCTAACCCTAACCCGTACCCTAACCCTAACCATAAACCTAAACCGTACTCTAACCCTAACCCTAACCCTAACCCTAACTGTACTCTAAACCTAACGCTAAACCTCATCCTAACCCTAACCCGTACTGTAACCCTAACCCGTACCATAATCCTAACCCAAAACCTAACCTTAAGTGTAAATATGACCCGTACCCTAACCCTAAATCTAACCCGTACCCTAACCCCAACCCTAACCCTAAACCGTACACTAACCCTATCCATAACGCTAACCCTGAACCTAAATCTAACCATAACCCGTACCCTAACCCGAACCCTAAACATAACCCTTACCTAAACCAAACCCTAACCCGTACCCTAAACCTAAACCGTAACCTAAACCTAACCCTAACCCTAAACGTCACCCATACGCTAATGCTATCCTGTACCCTAAACCTAACCCTAACCCGTACCTTAACCCTAACCCTAAACCTAACCCTAACCCTAACCGTACTCTAACCCTAACACTAACCCTCACCCTAACCGTAACCATACTGTAACCCTAACCCGTACACTAACCCCAACCTAACCCTAACCCGTACCCTAACACTAACCCTAACCCTAACCCACACCTAAACCTAACCCTAACCCGTAACCTAAACCTAACCCTAAACCTAAACTTAACCCGTACGCTAACCCTATCCCGTACACTTAACCTAACCCTAACCCGTAACCTAAACCTAAACCTAACCGTAAGCCTAACCCGTACATTAACCCAAACACTAACACTAACCCTACCCCGTACTCTAACCCTAACCCTAACTCTAACCCTAACCCGTCCACTAACCCTAACCCTAACCCTAACCCTAACCTAACCCTACCCCATATTCTAACCCTAACACAAACCCTAACCCTAACCCGTACCCTAACCCTAACCCTAACACTAACCCTAACCCGTACTCTAACCTTAACCCTAACCCTAACCCGCACCCTAAACCTAACCATAACCCGTAACCTAACCCTAAACCTAACCCTAAGCCTAACCCGTACATTAACCCTAACCCTAACACTAACACTAACCCTACCCCGTAATCTAACCCTAACCCTAACCCTAACCCTAACCCTAACCCGTACCCTAAAGCTAACCCTAAACCTTTCCTTAACCCAAACACTAACCCTAACCCTTACTCTAACCCTAACCCTCACCCTAAACCTAACCTGTACTGTAACCCTAACCCGTAAATAAACCTAACTCTAACCCGTACACTAACCCTAACTCATAGCCTAAATATAACCCTGTCCCTAACCCTAACCCATACCCTAAACCTAACGCATACATGAACCCTAAACCTAACCCTAAGCCGTACCCTAAACCTAAACCTAACCCTAACTCTTACCCTAAACCTAAACCTAACCATTGACCTAACCCGTACCCAACCCTATCTCGTACCCTAACCCTAACCCTAACCCGTACCCAAACCCTAATAACCCTAACCCATTCCCTAGCACTAACCCTAACCTTAACCTAATCCTAACCCTCACACTTAACCTAAACCTAACCCTAACCCTAACCATAACCCTTACCCGTACCCTAACCCTAACACATACCTAACACTAACCCTAACCTTAACCATAACCCTAACCCGTACCCTATCCCTAAAACTAACCCGTACCCTAACCCCAACACTAACCCTAACCCGCACCTAAACATAACCCTAACCCATACACTAACCCTATCCTGTAACCTAAACCTAACCCTAACCCTAAACTTAACCTGAACACTACACCTATCCCGTACCCTAAACCTAACCCTAACCTGTACCCAAACCCTAAACCTAACACGTACCCTAACCCTAACCTTAAGCCGCACACTAAACCTAACCCTAACCCTAGGCCTAACACGTAGACTAAACCTATCCCGTACCGTAAACTTAACCCTAACCCGTACAGTAACCCTAACACTAACCCTAACCCTAACTCCAACCCTAACCCTAACCAGTACCATAACCCTATCCCTATCCCTAACCCTGACCCTAAACCTAACCCTAACCCGTACACTAACCCTAACCCTAACTCTAAACATACCCTAACCCTAACCCTAACCCTAACACAACCCTAACCCGTACTCTAACCTAACCCTAACCCTAACCATAACCCTTACCGTACCCTATCCTTAACACATACCCTAACACTAAACCTAAATTTTACCGTAACACTAACCCGTACCCCAACCCTAAAACTAACCCATACCCTAAAGCCAACCCTAACCCTAAACCGTACCATAACCCTATCCCTATCCCTAACCCTGACCCTAAACCTAACCCTAACCCGTACCCTAACCCTAAACCGCACCTAAACCTAAACCTGTCCCGTAACCTAACACTAACCTGTAAACAAAACCTAACCCTAACACTAAATTTAACCCATACACTAACCCTATCCCGTACCCTTAACCTAACCGTAACCCGTACCCTAACCTTAACACTAACACTAACCCTATCCGTACACTAACCATAACCCTAACACTAACACTAACCCTGACCGTACTCTAACCCTAACCTTTACCCTAAACCTAACCCTAACCCATACTCTAACCCTAACCCATACCCTAACACTAACCCATACCCTAACCCTAAACCTAACACGTACCCTAACCCTAAACGTAACCCTAACCAGTACCCAAACCCTAACCCTAACACGTAACCTAACCCTAACCCTAACCCTAACCCGCACACTAAACCTAACCCTAACTCTCGACCTAACATGTACACTAAACCTATCCCGTACGGGAACCTTAAACCTAACCCATACCGTAACCCTAACACTAAGCCTAACCCTAAACCTAAACCTAACCCTAACCCGTACACTAACCCTAACCCAAACCCTAACCCGTACCCTAACAAAACTCGTAGACTTACCCTAACTCTAACGCTAACCCCTAACCCTAAACCTAACCCTAACCCTTACCCTAACCCATACCCAAACGGTAAACCTAACCCATACCCTAACACTATCCCAAACCCGTACTCTAACCCTAACCTTAACCCTAACCCGCACCCTAAACCTAACCCTAAAACAAACCCTAACCCTAACCCGTAACCTAAACCTAACCCTAACCCTAAACTTAACCCGTACACAAACCCTATCCCATACCCTAAACCTAACCCTAACCCGTATCCTAACCCTAAACCTAACCCTAAGCCTAACCCGTACATTAAACCTAACCCTTACCCTAACACTAACGGTATCCCAAACTCTAACACTAACCCTAACCCTAACCCGTACTCTAACCCTAAACCTAACCCTAACCCTAACACTAACACTAACGCTAACCCGTACCTTAACCCTAACTCTAACCCTAACCCTGACCGTACTCAAAACCTAACCCTAACACTCACCCTAAACCTAACCCATACTGTAAACCTAACCCGTACCATAAACCTAACCCTAACCCGTACCCTAAACCTAACCCTAATTCGTACCCTAACCCTAACCCTAACCCTGACCCTAAACCTAACCCTAACCTGTACCCTAATCCTAACCCTAACCCTAACCCTCACCTAAAACTGACCCTAACCCGTACCCTAACACTAACCCGCACCTAAACCTAACCCTAACCCGTACCCTAACACTAACCCATCACCTAAACCTAACCCTAACCCTAAACTTAACCCATACACTAACCCTATCTCGTACCCTAAACATAACCCTAACCTGTACCCTAACCCTAACCCGTACCCTATATGTACACTAACCCTAACCCTAACTCTAACACTAACCCTAACCCGTACTCTAACGCTAACCCTAAACCTAAACCTAACCCGTACTCTAACCCTATCCGGTACCCTAACACTAACATTTACCCTAACCCTAAACCTAACCCGTACCCTAACCCTAAATGTAAACCTAACCAGTCCCCAAACCCTAACACTAACACGTACCCTAACCCTAACCCTAACCCTTACCCTAATCCGTACCCAAACGGTAAACCTAACTTGTACCCTAACACTAACCCTACTCTGTACTCTAGCACTAACCCTAACCCTAACCATAACCCGTACCCTAACCCTAACCCTAACCCTAAAACTAACACTAATCCTACCCCGTACTCTAACCCTAACCCTAACCCGCACCCTAACACTCACCCTAACCCTAACCCTAACCCTAACAACACTAACCCTAACCGGTACTCTAACCCTAACCCTAACCCTAACCGTATTCTAACCCTAACCCTAAACCTCACCCTAACCCTAACCCGTACTGTAAACCTACCCTGTACCAAACCCTAACTCTAAATAGTACCCTAACCCTAACCCTAATTAGTACTCTAACCCTAAACCTAACCCTGACCCTAACCCTAACCCTAACCCATACCATAAACCTAAACCATACCCTAACCCTAACCCTAACGCTAACCCATACCCTAAACCTAACCCTAACCCGTACCTTAACCCTAACCCTAACCGTAAACCTGAACCTAAACCTAACCCTAACCCGTACCCAAACCCTAAGGGTAACCCTAAAGCATACCCTAGCGCTAAGGCTAACCCTAACCCTAACCCGCACCCTAAACCTAAACCTAACCCTAAACCTAACCATAAAACTTACCCATCCCCTAACCCTAACCCGACCCTAAACATAACCCTAAACTTAACCGTAACCCAGACCCGTACCCTAACCCTAAAATTAACCCGTACCCTAACCCCAACCCTAACCCTAAACAGTAACGTAAACCTAACCCTAACCCTAACCCACACCTAAAACTAACCCTAACACGTCACCTAAACCTAACCCTAACCCTAAACTTAACCCGTACTCTAACCCTATCCCGTACCCTAAACCTAAACCAAACCCGTAAACTAACCCTAACCCTAACACTAACCCTACCCCGTACTCTAACCCTAACCCTAACTCGTACCCTAACCCTAACCCTGACACCAACCCTAACCCAAACCCGTACCCTAAACCTAACCTATACCCTAAACCTAACCCTAAACCTAACCCTAACCCTATCCCGTAACCTCAACCTAACACTAATCCTTGCCTAACCCGTACCCAACCCTATCCCGTACCCTAACCCTAACCCGTACCCAAACCCTAAGAGTAACCCTAACCCATACCCTAGTGCTAACCCTAACCCTAAACCTAAGCCTAACCCGCACCCTAAACCTAAACCTAACCGTAAGCCTAACCATAAACCTTACCCATACCCTAACCCTAACCCATAACCTAACACTAACCCTAACCTTAACCGTAACCCTAACCCGTACCCTAACCCTAAAAATACCCGTACCGTAACCCCTACCCTAACCCTAACTCGTACCATAAACCTATCCCTAAATCTAACGCTGACCCTAAACCTAACCCTACCCCGTACCCTAACCCTAACCCGCACCTAAACCTAACCCTAACCAGTACCCTAACCCTAACCCGTAACCTAAACCTAAACCTAAACCTAAAACTAAACTTATCCCATACACTAAACCTATCCCGTACCCTAACCTGATACCTAACCCGTACCATAACATTACACTAACACTAACCCTAACCCTAACCCTAACCCGTAACCTAACCCTAACACTAACCCTAACCCTAACCCTAACCCTAACACTAACGCTAAACCGTACTTAACCCTAACCCTAACCCTAAACCAAAACCTAACTTTAGCCGTAACCCTAACCCGTACACTAACCCTAAAACTAACCTGTACCCTAACGCCAACCATAACACTAACTGGTACCGTAACCCTATCCCTAACCCTAAACATGACCTTAAACCTAACCCTAACCCGTACCCTAACCCTAACCTTAACCCTAACACTATCTGTACACTAAACCTAACCCTAACCCTAACACGAACCCTAACCCGTACTCTAACCCTAACCCTAACCCTCACACTAAAAATAACCCGACTGTAACCCTAACCCGTACCATAACCCTAACCCTAACCCGTAACCTAACCCTAACCCAAACTCGTACACTAACCCTAAACCTAACCCTAACCCTAACACGTACCCTAAATCTAAACCGTACCCTAACACTAAACCTAAACCTAACCGTAACCCATACCCTAAACCTAACCCTAACCCTAACTCGTACCCTAACCCTAACCCTAACCCTGACCCTAACCCTAACCCTAACCCGTACCCTAAGCCTAACCCATACCCTAACCCTAACCCTTAACCTAACCCTAACCCGTACCCTAAACCTAAACCTAACCCTTGACCTAACCCGTACCCAACCCTATCCCGTACCCTAACCCTAACCCTAACCCGTACGCAAACCCTAACAGTAACCCTAACCCATACCCTAGTGCTAACACTAAACCTAACCCTAACACGCACCCTAAACCTAAGCCTAACCCTAACCCTAACCCTAACTCTAAACCTAACCCTTACACTGACCCTAAACCTAACCCAATACCGTAAACTAACCCTAACCGTAAACCTAACCCACACACTAAACCTAACCCTAAACCTAGACCTAACACGTACACTAACCCTATCCCGTACCCTAACTTTAAACCTAACCCGTACCGTAACCCTAACACTAACCCTAACCCTATCCCTAACCCGTACACTAACCCTAACCTAAACACTAACCCTAACCCTAACCCGTACCCTAACCCCAACCCTAACCCTAACCTGTACCCTAACCCTATCCCTAACGCTAACCCTGACCTAAACCTAACCCTAACCCGCACCCTAACCCTAAAACTCACCTAAACCTAACTCTAACCCATACCCTTACCCTAAACCGTAACCTAAACCTACCCTAAAATTAACCCGTAAGCTAACCCTATCCAGTACCCTAAACCCAACCATAAACCGTACCCTAACCCTAACCTAAACCCTAACCCACACCTAAACCTAACCCTAACCCGTAACTTAAACCTAAGCCTAACCCTAAACTTAACCCATATGCTAACCCTATCCTGTACCCTAAACCTAACCCTAACCCGTAACCTAACCCTAAGCCTAACCCGTATATTAACCCTAACCCTAACACTAACACTAACCCTACACCGTACTCTATCCCTAACCCTAACTCTAACCCTAACTCGTACCCTAACCCTAACCATAAACCTAAACCGTACTCTAACCCTAACCCTAACCCTAACCCTAACCGTACTCTAAACCTAACCCTAAACCTCAACCTAACCCTAACCCGTACTGTAACCCTAACCCGTACCATAATCCTAACCCAAACCCTAACCTTAGGCGTAAATATGACCCGTACCCTAACCCTAAATCTAATCCGTACCCTAACCCCAACCCTAACCCTAAACCGTACACTAACCCTTTCCATAACGCTAACCCTGAACCTAAACCTAACCCTAACCCGTACCCTAACCCGAACCCTAACCCTAACCCTCACCTAAACTTAACCCTAACCCGTACCCTAAACCTAAACCGTAACCTAAACCTAACCCTAACCCTAAACGTCACCCATACGCTAATGCTATCCTGTACCCTAAACCTAACCCTACCCGTACCTTAACCCTAACCATAACCCTAACCCTAACCGTACTCTAACCCTAACACTAACCCTCACCCTAACCGTAACCATACTGTAACCCTAACCCGTACCCTAACCCCACCCTAACCCTAACCCGTACCCTAACCCTAACCCTAACCCTAACAAACACCTAAACCTAACCCTAACCCGTAACCTAAGCCTAACCCTAAACTTAAACTTAACCCGTACGCTAACCCTATCCCGTACACTTAACCTAACCCTAACCCGTAACCTAAACCTAAACCTAACCCTAAGCCTAACCCGTACATTAACCCTAACACTAACACTAACCCTACCCCGTACTCTAACCCTAACCCTAACTCTAACCCTAACCCGTCCACTAACCCTAACCCTAACCCTAACCCTAACCCTAACCTAACCCTACCCCATATTCTAACCCTAACACAAACCCTAACCCTAACACGTACCCTAACCCTAACCCTAACACTAACCCTAACCCGTACTCTAACCCTAACCCTAACCCTAACCCGCACCCTAAACCTAACCATAACGTGAACTTACCCTAACTCGCAACCTAAACCTAACCCTAAACCTAAACTTATCTCGTACGCTAACCCTATCCCGTACCCTAACCTAACCCTAACCCGTAACCTAACCCTAAACCTAACCCTAAGCCTAACCCGTACATTAACCCTAACCCTAACACTAACACTAACCCTACCCCGTAATCTAACCCTAACCCTAACCCTAACCCTAACCCATACCCTAAAGCTAACCCTAAACCTTTCCTTAACCCAAACACTAACCCTAACCCTTACTCTAACCCTAACCCTCACCCTAAACCTAACCTGTACTGTAACACTAACCCGTAAATAAACCTAACTCTAACCCGTACCCTAACCCTAACTCATAGCCTAAATATTACCCTGTCACTAACCCTAACTCATACCCTAAACCTAACGCATACATGAACCCTAAACCTAACCCTAAGCCATACCCTAAACCTAACCCTAAACCTTACCCTTACCCTAAACCTAAACCTAACAATTGACCTAACCCGTACCCAACCCTATCTCGTACCCTCACCCTAAACCTAACCCGTACCCAAACCCTAATAACCCTAACCCATTCCCTAGCACTAACCCTAACCTTAACCTAATCCTAACCCGCACACTTAACCTAAACCTAACCCTAACCGTAACCCTAACCATAACCCTTACCCGTACCCTAACCCTAACACATACCTAACACTAACCCTAACCTTAACCATAACCCTAACCCGTACCCTATCCCTAAAACTAACCCGTACCCTAACCCCAACCCTAACCCTAACCCGCACCTAAACATAACCTTAACCCATACACTAACCCTATCCCGTAACCTAAACCTAACCCTAACCCTAAACTTAACCTGAACACTACACCTATCCCGTACCCTAAACCTAACCCTAACCCGTACCCAAACCCTAAACCTAACACGTACCCTAACCCTAACCCTAACCCGCACACTAAACCTAACCCTAACCCTAGGCCTAACACGTACACTAAACCTATCCTGTACCGTAAACTTAACCCTAACACGTACAGTAACCCTAACACTAACCCTAACCCTAACTCCAACCCTAACCCTAACCCGTACCATAACCCTATCCCTATCCCTAACCCTGACACTAAACCTAACCCTAACCCGTACACTAACCCTAACCCTAACTCTAAACATACCCTAACCCTAACCCTAAACCTAACACAACCCCTAACCCATACTCTAACCTAACCCTAACCCTAACCATAACCCTTACTGTACCCTATCCCTAACACATACCCTAACACTAAACCTAAATTTTACCGTAACACTAACCCGTACCCCAACCCTAAAACTAAACTATACCCTAACCCCAACCCTAACCCTAAACCGTACCATAACCCTATCCCTATCCCTAACCCTGACCCTAAACCTAACCCTAACCCGTACCCTAACCCTAACCCGCACCTAAACCTAAACCTGTCCCGTACCCTAACACTAACCTGTAAACAAAACCTAACCCTAACCCTAAATTTAACCCGTACACTAACCCTATCCCGTACCCTTAACCTAACCGTAACCCGTACCCTAACCCTAACACTAACACTAACCCTATCCGTACACTAACCATAACCATAACCCTAACCCTAACACTAACCCTGACCCGTACTCTAACCCTAACCTTTACCCTAAACCTAACCCTAACCCATACTCTAACCCTAACTCGTACCCTAACACTAACCCATACCCTAACCCTAAACCTAACACGTACCCTAACCCTAAACGTAACCCTAACCAGTACCCAAACCCTAACCCTAACACGTACCCTAACCCTAACCCTAACCCTAACCCGCACACTAAACCTAACCCTAACTCTCGACCTAACACGTACACTAAACCTATCCTGTACGGGAACCTTAAACCTAACCCGTACCGTAACCCTAACACTAAACCTAACCCTAAACCTAAACCTAACCCTAACCCGTACACTAACCCTAACCCGAACCTTAACCCGTACCCTAACAAAACCCGTAGACTTACCCTAACTCTAACGCTAACCCCTAACCCTAAACCTAACCCTAACCTTACCCTAACCCATAACCAAACGGTAAACCTAACCCATACCCTAACACTATCCCAAACCCGTACTCTAACCCTAACCCTAACCCTAACCCGCACCCTAAACCTAACCCTAAACCAAAACCTAACCCTAACACGTAACCTAAACCTAACCCTAACCCTAAACTTAACCCGTACGCAAACCCTATCCCATACCCTAAACCTAACCCTAACCCGTATCCTAACCCTAAACCTAACCCTTAGCCTAACCCGTACTCTAACCCTAAACCTAACCCTAACCCTAACACTAACACTAACGCTAACCCATACTGTAACCCTAACCCTAACCCTAACCCTAACCGTACTCAAAACCTAACCCTAACACTCACCCTAAACCTAACCCATACTGTAACCCTAACCCGTACCATAAACCTAACCCTAACCCGTACCCTAAACCTAACCCTAATTCGTACCCTAACCCTAACCCTAACCCTGACCCTAATCCTAACCCTAACCTGTACCCTAATCCTAACCCTAACCCTAACCCTCACCTAAAACTGACCCTAACCCGTACCCTAACCCTAACCCTAACCCGTACACTAAACCTAAACCGTACCCTAACCCTAACCCTAACCCTAACCCGTACACTAAACCTAACCCTAACCCTAACTCGTACCCTAACACTAACCCTAACCCTGACCCTAACCCTAACCCTAACCCGTAACCTAAGCCTAACCCATACCCTAACACTAAACCTAAACCTAACACTACCCTAACCCGTACCCTAAACCTAAACCTAACTCTTGACCTAACCCTAACCCTAACCCTAACCCGTACCCAAACCCTAACAGTAACCCTTACCCATACCCTAGCACTAACCCTAAACCTAAACCTAACCTGCACCCTAAACCTAAGCGTAAAACTAAACCTAAACCTAACCCGAACCCTAAACCTAACCCTTACACTGACCCTAACCCTAACCCTAATCCTAAACCTAAACCGTACCCTAACCATAAACGTAAACCTAACCCGTACCAATACCCTAACCCTAACACGTACCCTAACCCTAACCCTAAACCTAACCCGAACACGAAACCTAACCCTAACCTTAGACCTAACACGTACACTAAACCTATCCTGTACCCTAACCTTAACCCTAACCCGTAATGTAACCCTAACAATAACACTAACCCCAACCCTAACACTAAGCCGTAAACTAACCCTAACCCGAACCCACCCTAACTTAACCCATACCCTAACCCTAACCCATACCCGTACCCGAACCCTAAACATAACCCTAACCCGTACCCTAACCCTAACACTAACCCGTACACTAACCCTAACCCTAACCCTAACCCTAACCCTAACGCTAACCCATACTTAACCCTAAACCTAACCCTAACCCTAAACCTAACTTTAAAAATAACCCTAACCCGTACACTAACCCTAAACCTAACCCCGTACCCTAACGCCAACCATAACACTAACTCGTACCGTAACCCTATCCCTAACCCTAAACCTGACCCTAAAACTAACCCTAACCCGTACCCTAACACTAACCGTAACCCGCACTCTAAACTTAACCCTAACACGTACCCTAACCCTAATCCGTAACCTAAACCTAACCCTAACCCTAAACTTAACCCGTATGCTAACCCTATCCTGTACCCTAAACCTAAACCTAAACCTAACCCGTTCCCTAACCCTAACCCTAAACCTAACCCTATCCGTACACTAACCATAACCCTAACCCGTACCCTAACCCTAACCCTTACACTAACCCTAACACAGGGACTTATTCTAAACCACACCGTAAAGCTAACCCTAACCCTAGACCTAACCCATACCCTAACCCTATCCCGAACCCTAACCCTAACCCTAACCCATATCCTAAGTCTAACACTAAACCTAACCCGAACCCTAACCCGTACACTAACCCTAACCCTAACCTAACCCGTATCCTGACCCTAACCCATAGCCTAACCCTAACCCTAACCCTAACTCTCACCCTTACCCTAAACCGTACCCAAACGCTAAACCTAACCCGTACCCTCACACTAAGCCAAACCCGTACCCTAACACGTACCCTAAACCTAAAACGTACCCTTACCCATACCTCAACCCTAACCCTAACTTGTACCCTAACCCATACCATAAACCTAGCCCTAACCCTAACCCTAAACCTAACACATACCCTACCCCTACCCCTAACCCATACCCTAACCCTAACCCGTAACCTAAACCTAACCCTAACCCTAAACATAACCCGTACACTAACCCTATCCAATACCCTAAACCTAACCCTAAACCGTAACCTAACCCTAAACCTAACCCTAAGCCTAACCCGTACCTTAACCCTAACCCTAACGGTAAAACTAACCCTACCCCGTACCCTAACCCTAACTCTAACCCTAACCCTAACACTAACACTAACCCTATCTTGTACTCTAAACCTAACCCTAACCCTAAACGTAAGCCTAAACTGTACTCTAACCATAACCCGTACCCTAACACTAACCCTAACCCTAACACTATCCCTAACCTGTACCCTAACCCTAAACGTAACCCTAACCCGTACCCAAACACTAACCCTAACACGTACCCTAAACCTTACCCTAACCCGCACACTAAAACTAACCCTAACCCTAGACCTAACAAGTACACTAAACCTATCCTGTACCGTAAACTTAACCCTAACCCGTACCGTAACCCTAACACTAAACCTAACCCTAACACTAACCCTAACCCTAAACGTACCCTAAACCTAACCCTAACCCTAACCCGTACCCTAGCACTAAACCTTACCCTAACCCTAAACCTAACCCATACCCTAACACTAAACGTAACCCTAACCCGTACCCAAACTCTAAACCTAACACGTACCCTAACCCTAACCCTAACCCGCACACTAAACCTAACCCTAACCCTAGACCTAACATGTACACTAAAACTATCCCGTACAGTAACCTTAAACCTAACCCGTACCGTAACCCTAACACTAACCCTAACCCTAACCCTAACACGTACACTAACCCTAACCCTAACCCTAACCCTAAACTTACCCTAACGCTAACCCAAACCCTAACCCTAACACAAACCCTAACCCGTACTCTAACCTAACCCTAACCCTAAACATAACCTAACCTGTACTCTAACCCTAACCCTAACCCTAACACTAACCATAACCCTAACACTAAACCTAACACGTACTCTAACCCTAAACCTAACCTTAACACTAACTCTAACCTCCTACTATAACCCTAAACCTAAACCTAACCCTAAACATAACCCTAACTCGTAACGTAACCCGAACTCGTACCCTAACCCTAACCCTAACCTTAACCTAAACCTAACCCTGACTATAACCCTAAACCTAATCCCGTACCCTAACCCTAAACCTAACCCACATTCTAAACCTAACCCTAACCCTAGACCTACCCCGTACCCTAACCCTAACCCGTACCCTAACCCTAACCCATACCATAACCCTAACACTAACCCTAAACCGTACCCTAACCCTAACCCGTACCCTATCCCTAACCCGATGCCTAACCCTAACCCACACCCTAAACCTGACCCTAACCTTAGACCTAAACCGTACCCTAAACCTATCACGTAACCTAACCCTAACGCTAACCTGTACCCTAACCCTAACACTAACACTAACCCTAATCCTAAACCTATCCCTTACAATAACCCTAACCCTAACTCGTACCCTAAACCTAACCCTAAACCTAACCCTAATCCTGACCCTAACCCTAACCCTAATCCCGTACCCTAACCCTAACCCTAACCCGCAACCTAAACCTAACTCTAACCCTAACCCTAACCCATACCATCAACCTAACACTAACCCTAATCTGTACAAAAACCCTAAACCGTACACTAACCCTAACCCGATGCCTAACCCTAACCCACACACTAAACCAAACCCTAACCCTAGACGTAAACCATACCTTCAACCTATCCCATACCCTAAACCTAACGCTAACCTGTACCCTAACCCTAACACTAACACTAACCCTAATCCTAACCCTATCCCATACACTAACCCTAACCCGTACCCTAACCCTAACTCGTACCATTACACGTACCTTAACCCACACCCTAACCCGTATCCTCACCCGTAACCTAAACCTAACCCTAACCTGTTCGCTAACACGTACCATAACCCTAACCCTAATCCTAACCCTAAACATAAAGCTAACCCATACCCTACCCCTCACCCTAACCCATACCCTAACCCTAACTCGTACCCTAACACTAAACCTTACCCTAACCCTAACCCTAACCTGTACCCTAATCCTAACCCATACCCTAACCCCAAACCTAACGCTAACCTGTACCCTAAACCTAAACGTAACCCGTAACCTAACCCTAATCCTAACCCGTACCCTAAGCCTAACCCATACCCTAAAGCTAACCCTAATCCTAACCCTAAACCTAACCTGTCCATAAACCTAAACCTAACCCTTGACCAAACCCTTACCCAACCCTATATCGTAACCTAACCCTAACCCTAAACCGCACCCTAAACCTAAACCTAACCTTAACACTAACCATAACCATTACCCGTACACTAACCATAACCCATACCCTAAACCTATCCCTAAACTTAACCGTAACCCTGACCAGTACCCTAAACCTAAAATTAACCCGTACCCTAACTCCAAACCTATCCCTAACCCGTACCCTAACCCTAACCCTAACTCTAACCCATACCTAAACCTATCCCGTAGCCTAACACTAACTCTAACCCTAACACCTAACCCTAACCCTAACCCTAAACCTTATCCTAACCCGTACCCAAACGGTAAAACTAACCCGTACCCTAACCCTAACCCAAACCCGTAATCTAACCCTAACCCTAACCCTAACCCTAACAATAACCCCAAATATAACCCTTAACCGTAACTAACCCGAACCCTATCTCGTACCCTAACACTAACAATGACCCTAACCCTAACCCATACCCTAACCCTAACCCGTACCCTAACCCTAAGCCTAACCCTAACCCTATTGGTACTCTAACCCTAACCCTAAACCTACCCCGTACACTAACCCTAACCCTAACTCTAACCCTAACCCGTACCCTAACCCTAAACTAACCCTAACACTAACCCTACCCCGAACTCTAACCCTAACACTAACCCTAACCGTAACCCTAACCCGTACCCTAAACCTAAACCTAACCCTAACTCGTTCCCTAAACCTAACCCTGACCCTAACCCTAACCGTAACCCGTATCCTAAACCTAACCCATACCATAACCCTAACACTAAACCTAACCCTAATCCTATCCCGTACCCTAAACCTAACCCTTACCCTTGTCCTAACTCGTACCCAACCCTATTCCGTACCCTAACTCTAACCCTAACCCGTACCCAAACCCTAAGAATAACCCTAACCCATACCCTAGCACTAACCCTAAACCTAAACCTAAGCCTAACCAGCACCCTAAACCTAAACCTAACCGTAACCCTAACCATAACCCTTACCCATCCCCTAACCCTAACCCATAACCTAACACTAACCCTAACCTTAACCGTAACCCTAACCCGTACCCTAACTCTAAAACTAACCCGTACCATAACCCCAACCCTAACCCTAACCCGTATCATAACCCTATCCCTAAACCTAACCCTGACCCTAAACCTAACCCTAACCCGTACCCTAAGCCTAACACGCACCTAAAACTAACCCTAACCCATACCCTAACCCGAACCCGTAACCTAACCTAAACCTAACCCTAAACTTATCCCGTACACTAACCCTATCCCGTACCCTAATCCTAACCCTAACCTGTCCCTAACCCTAACCCTAACCCTATCCGTACAGTAACCCTAACCCTAACCCTAACACTAACCCTAACCCATACTCTAAACCTAACCTAACCCTAAAGCTAACCCTAAGCCGTACTCTAACCCTAACCCGTACCCTAACACTAACCCTTAGCCTAACCCTAAACCTAGCCCGTACCCTAACCCTAAACGTAACTCTAACCCGTACCCAAACCATAACCCTAACACGTACCCGAACCCTAACCCTAACCCGCACACTGAAACTAACCCTAACCCTAGACCTAACACGTACACTAAACCTATCCCGTACCGTAAACTTAACCCTAACCCGTACCGTAATCCTAACCTCAACCCTAACCCTAACCCTAAGCCTAAATGTACCCTATCCCTAACCCTAACACTAACCCTAACCGGTACTCTAACTTAACCCTAACCCTAAACCTAACCCTTCCCGTACTCTAACCCTAACCCTAACTCTAAAACTAACCATAACCCAAACACTAACCTAACCCGCACTCTAACCCTAACCCTAACCCTAAACCTAACCCTAACCCGTACTCTAACCCTATCCCGTACCCTAACACTAACACTACCCTAACCCTAAGCCTAACCCGTACCCTAACCCTAAACGTAACCTTATCCCGTACCCAAACCCTAACTCTAACACGTACCCTAACCGTAAA
The DNA here is from genome assembly GCA_032313775.1 of Urocyon cinereoargenteus. Lineage (NCBI taxonomy): Eukaryota > Metazoa > Chordata > Mammalia > Carnivora > Canidae > Urocyon > Urocyon cinereoargenteus. Next base: position 18,259 of record JAVLSZ010000323.1, read on the forward strand.
CCTGACCCTAAACCTAACCCTAACACGTACCCTAACCCTAAACCGCACCTAAACCTAACCCTCACCAGTACCCTAACACTAACCCATAACCTAAACCCTAACCATAAACTTAACCCGTACACTAACCCTATCCCGTACCCTAAACCTAACCCTAACCTGTAACCTAACCCTAAACCTAACCCTAACCCTATCCGTACACTAACCCTAACCCTAACCCTAACACCTAACACTAACCAGTACTCAAACCCTATCTGGTACCCCAACACTAACTCTTATCCTAACCCTAAACCTAACCCGTACCTAACCCTAAACGTACCCTAACCCATACCCAAACTCTAACCCTAACACGTACCCTAACCCTAACCCTAACAATTACACTAACCCGTACCCAAACGGTAAACATAAACCATACCCTACCTCTAAACCAAACCTGTACTCTAACCCTAACACTAACCCTAACACTAACCCTACCCCGGACTCTAACACTAACCCTAAACCTAACCATAACCCGTACCCTAACCCTAACCCTAACCCTAACACTAACCCTAACCCGTACACTAACCCTAACCCTAACCCTTACAATAAACCTACCCCGTATTCTAACCCTATCCCTAACCCTAACCCCTAACCGTACCCTAACGCTAACACTAACCCTAACCCTAACACTAACCATAACCCGTACTCTAACCCTAACCCTTATGCTAACCGTACTCTAACCCTAACCCTAACCCTCACCAAACCCTAACCCGTACTGTAACCCTAAAATATACCATAACCCTAACCCTAACCCATACCATAACCCTAACCCTAATTTGTACCCTAAACCTAACCCTAAACCTGACCCTAACCCTAACCCTAACCTGTACCCTAAAACTAACCCATACCCTAACCCTAAAACTAACCCTAACCCGTACACTAAACCTAACCCTAACTCGTACACTAACCCTAACCCTAACCCTGACCCTGACCCTAACCCTAACCCGTACCCTAACCCTAACCCATAACCTAACCCTAACCCTAATCCTAACCCTAACCATAACCCGTACCTAAACCTAAACCTAACCCTTGACCTAACTCGTACCCAACCTTGTCCCGTAACCTAATCCTAAACCTAATCAGTACCCAAACCCTAACACTAACCCTAACCCATACCGTAGCGCTAACCCTAACCCTAACCCTAACCCGCACACTAAACCTAAACCTAACCCTAACACTAACCATAACCATTACCCGTACCCTAACCCTAACCCATACCCTAACCCTAACCGTATCCCTAATCCATAACCTTACCCTAACCCTAAACCTAACCCAAACCCTATCCCGTACCCTAAACCTAACCCGTAACCTAACCCTAAACCTAACCCTAAGCCTAACCCATACATTAACCCTAACCCTAACACTAACACTAACCCTACCCCGTATTCTAACACTAACCCTAACTCTAACCCTAACCCGTACCCTAACCCTAACCCTACCTCTAACCCTAACACTAACCCTACGCTGTACACTAACCCTCACCCAAACCCTAATCCTAACCCGTACCCTAACCCTAACCCTAACCCTTACCCTAACACTAACCCTAACCTGGAATCTAAGCCTAACCCTAAACCTAACACTAACACTAACCCTAACCGTACTCTAACCTAACCCTAACCCTCACCCTAACCCTAACCCGTGCTGTAACCCTAACCCGTACCATAACCCTAACCCTAACCCTAATCTTAACTGTATACCTGACCGTACCCTAACCCTAAAACTAACCCGTACTCTAACCCGAACCCTAACCCTAACCCGTACCCTAACCCTCTCTCTAATGCTGACCCTGACCCTAAAACTAACCCTAAACCGTACCCTAACCCCAACCCTAACCCTCACCTAAACCTAACCCTAACCCGTACCCTAAACCTAACCCGTAACCTGAACCTAACCCTAAACCTAAACTTAACCCATACGCTAACCCTATCCCATAACCTAAACCTAACCCTAACCCGTACCCTAACCCTAACCCTAACCCTAACCCTAAACCTATATGTACTCTAACCCTAACCCTAACCATAACCCTAACACTAACCCTAACCCGTACTCTAACCCTAACCCTAAACCTAAACGTAACCCTAACCCGTACTCTAACCCTAAGCCGTACCCTAACACTAACCCTAACCGTAACACTATCACTAACCCGTACTCTAACCCTAAGCCTAACCCTACTCTAACCCTAACCCGTACTATAACCCTAAGCCTAACCTTAACCCTAAACCTAACCCTAACCCATACTCTAACCCTATACCGTAGCCTAACACTAACTCTAACCCTAAACCATGACCCTAACCGTAACCCTAACCCGTACCCAAAAGGTAAACCTAACCCGTACCCTAACACTAAACCAAACCCGTACTCTAACCCTAACCCTAACACTAACCATAACCCTAAACCGCACCCTAAACTTAACCCTAACCCTAAACCTAACCATAACACTTAACCGTACCCTAAACCTAACCCTAACTCTTATCCTAACCCTAACACTGACCCTAAACCTAACCCGTAACCTAAACCTAACCCGTACCCTAACCCTAACCCTAACCCTATCCGTACTCTAACCCTAACCCTAACCCTACCCCGTACTCTAACCCTAACCCTAACTCTAACCCTAATCCGTAACCTAACCCTAAACCTAACCCTAACACTAAACCTACCCCGTACTGTAACCCTAACCGTAACCCTAACACTAACCCGTACCCTTAACCTAACCCTAACCCTAACCCTAACCCGTACCCTAAGCCTAACCCATACCGTAGCGCTAACCATAATCCTAAACCTAACCCGCACACTAAACCTAAACCTAACCCTAACACTAAACATAACCATTACCCGTACCCTAACCCTAACCCATACCCTAACCCTAACCCTAAACTGAACCGTAACCATGACCCGTACCCTAAACCTAAAATTAACCCATACCCTAACCCCAACCCTATCCCTAACCCATAACCTTACCCCAACCCTAAACCTAACCCAAACCCTATCCGTACACTAAACCTAACCCTAACCCGTACCCTAACCCTAAACCTAAAACTAACCCTAACCCGTACTCTAACACTAACACTAACTCTAACCCTAACCCGTACGCTAACCCTAACCCTAACTCTAACCCTTACACTAACCCTACCCCGTACTCTAACCAACACCCAAACCCTAATCCTAACCCGGACCCTAACGCTAATCCTAAACCGAACCCTTACCCTAACACTAAACCTACTTGGACTCTAAGCCTAACCCTAAATCTAAACCTAACCCTAACTGTACTCTAAACCTAACCCTAACACTCACCCTAACCCGAACCCGTGCTGTAACCCTAACCCATAACATAACCCTAACTCTACCCCTAAACTTAACCGTAAACCTGACCCGTATCCTAACCCTAAAACTAACCCATACCCTAACCCCAACCCTAACCCTAACCCGTACCTTAACGCTCTCCCTAACGCTAACCCTGACCCTAAACCTAACCCTAAACCGTACCCTAACCCTAACAGAAACCCTCACCTAAACCTAACCCTAACCCGTACCCTAACCCTAACCCGTAACCTAAACGTAACCCTAAACCTAAACTTAACCCGTACCTTACCCTATCCCATAACCTAAACCTAACCCTAACCCGTACCCTAACCCTAACCCTAACCCTAAACCTATCTGTACTCTAACCCTAACCCTAATCATAATCCTAACACTAACCCTAACCAGTACTCTAACCCTAACCCTAAACCTAAACATAACCCTAACCCGTACTCTAACCCTAACGCGTACCCTAACACTAACCTTAACCCTAAGACTATCGCTAACCTGTACTCTAACCCTAAACCTAACCCTAACTCTAACCCTAACCCGTACTATAACCCTAAACCTAACCCTAACCCTAAACCTAACCCTAACCCGTACTATAACCCTATACCGTAGCATAACACTAACTCTAACCCTAACCCCTAACCCTAACCCTAAACCTAACCCTAACCCTTACCCTAACCCATACACAAAAGGTAGACCTAACCCGTACCCTAACATTAAACCAAACCCGTACTCTAACCCTAACCCTAACACTAACCATAAACCTAAAACACACCCTAAACTTAACCCTAACCCTAAACCTAACCATAACACTTAACCGTAACCTAACCCGAACCCTAACTCGTACCTAACCCTAACACTGACAATAAACCTAACCCGTACCCTAACCCTAAACCGTAACCTAACCCTAAACCTAACCCTAAACCTATCCGTACTCTAACACTAACCCTAACCCTACCCCGTCCTCTAACCCTAAACCTAACTCTAACCCTAACCCGTACACTAAGCCAAAACCTAACCCTAACACTAAACCTACCCCGTACTCTAACCCTAACCATAACCCTAACACTAACCCATACCCTTAACCTTACCCTAACCCTACCTCGTACCCTAACCCTAACCCTAACCCTGACCCTAACCCAAACCCTAACCCAAACCGTAAACCTAACCCATAGCCTAAAACTATCCCTAAACCTTACCCTAACCCTATCTCGTACCCTAAACCTTACCCTAACCCTTGTGCTAACCCGTACCAAACCCTATCCCTTACGCTAACCCTAACCCTAACCAGTACCCAAACCCTAAGAATAACCCTAACCCTTACCCTAGTGCTAACCCTAACCCTAACCCTAGCCTAACCCGCCACCTAAACATAAACCTAACTGTAAACCTAACCATAACCCTTACCCGTACCCTAACCCTAACCCATAACCTAACACTAACCATAACCTTAACCGTAACCCTAACCCGTACCCTAACCCTAAAACTAACCCGTACCATAACCCCAACCCTATCCCTAACCCGTATCATAACCCTATCCCTAATCCTAACCCTGAACCTAAACCTAACCCTAACCCGAACCCTAACCCTAACTCGCACCTAAACCTAACCCTAACCCGTAACCTAACACTAACCCGTAAAATAAAACCTAAACCTATCCCTAAAATTATCCCGTACACTAACCGTATCCCGTACCCTAAAGATAACCCTAACCTGTACCCTAACCCTAACCCTAAACCTAACCCTATCCGTACCCTAACCCTAACCCTAACCATAACACTAACCCTAACCCTCACCCTAACCCTAACCCGTACTGTAACCCTAACCCGTACCATAACCCTAAACCTAACCCTAAACTTAACCGTAACCCTGACCCCTACCCTAACCCTAAAACCAGCCCGTACCCTAACCCCAACCTTAACCCTAACCTGTACCCTAACCCTATCCCTAACGCTAACCCTGACCCTAAACCTAACCCAAACCCGTACCCTAACCCTAACCCTAACCCTAACCCTCACCTAAACCTAACCCTAACCTGTACCCAAACCCTAACCCGTAACCTAAACCTAACCCTAACCCTAAACTTAACACGTATGCTAACCCTATCCCGTACCCTAAACCTAAACCTAACCCGTACCCTAACCCTAACCCTATCCGGACTCTAACCCTAACCCAAACCCTAAACCTAACGCTAACCCTAACCCTAACCTAACCCGTACCATAAACCTAACACTAACCCTAACCCGTACCCTAACCCTAACCCATACCCTAAACCTAACCCGATGCCTAACCCTAACCCACACTCTAAACCAAACCCTAACCCTAGACCTAACCTGTACCCTAAACCTATCCCGTACCCTAAACCTAATGCTAATCTGTCCCTAACCCTAAACCTAACCCGTACACTAACCCTAACCCGGACCCTAACATTAACCCTAAACCTAAACCTAAACCGTACCCTAACCCTAACCCTAACACTATAATTAACCATAATCCTAAACCTATCCCGTACACTACCCTAAACCTAACCCGTACCCATACCCTAAACCTAACCCTAACTCTAACCCAAACCTAACCCTAACCCGTACCCTTACCCGTAACATAACCCTATCCCTAACCTATACGCTAACACGTACCATAACCCTAACCCTAATCCTAACCCTAACCCTAAACCTAACCCATACCCTACCCCTCACCCTAACCCATGCCCTAACCCTAACTCGTACCCTAACCCTAATCCTTACCTAACCCCTATCCCTAAAACTATACTGTACCCTAAACCTAAACCTAACCCTAACTCGTACCCTAACCCTAACACTAACCCTGACCCTAACCCGCACCCTAAACCTAAACCTAACCCTAACCCTAACCATAAACCTTACCGTACCCTAACCCAAACCCATACCCTAAACCTAACCCTAAACCGTACTCTAACACTAACCCTATCCCTAAACGTAACCCTAACCCTTACGCTAACCCTATCCGTACCCTAACACTAACCCTAAACCTAACACTATCCCTAACCCGTACTCTAACCCTAAACCTAACCCTAACTCTAACCCTAACCCGTATTATAACCCTAAACCTAACCCTAACCCTAAACCTAACCTTAACCCGTACTCTAACCCTATCACGTAGACTAACCCTAACTCTAACCCTAACCCCTAACCCTAACCCTCACCCTCTTCCTTACCCTATCCCGTACCCAAACGTACCTTACCAAACGGTACACCTAACCCGTACCCTAACACTAACCCAAACCCGTACTCTAACCCTAACCATAACCCTAATCCTATCCCTGAACCGCACCCTAAACTTAACCCTAACACTAACCCTAACCTTAACCCTTAACCGTACCCTAACCCTAACCCAAACCAAACCCTAATCCTAACTTTAACCGTAACCCTAACCCATAACCTAACCCTAAAACTAAGCCGTACCCTAACCCCAACCCGAAAATAACCCATACCCTACCACTAACCCTAACACTAACCCTGGCCCTAAACCTAAACCTAACCCGTACACTAACCCTAACCATAACCCTAACCCGCACCCTAAACCTAACCCTAACCCGTACCCTAACCCTAACCCGTAACCTAAACCTAACCCTAAACCTAAACTTATCCCGTACGCTAACCCTATCCCGTACCCTAAACCTAACCCTAATCCGTAACCTAACCCTAAACCTAACCCTAAGCCTAACCCGTACATGAACCCTAACCCTAACCCTAACCCTAACACTAACCCTACCCCGTAATCTAACCCTAACCCATACCCTAACCTGTACCCTAACCCGTAACCTAACCCTAACCATAAACCTTTCCCTAAACCTAACACTAACTCTAACCCTTACTCTAACCCTAACCCTAACCCTTACCCTAACTGTGCTCTAACCCTAACCCTCACCCTAACCCTAACCCATACTCTAACCCTAAACCGTAACATAAACCTAACTCTAACCCATACCCTAACCCTAACCCTAACTCATAGCCGAACACTAAACCTGAACCTAACCCTAACCCGTACCCTAAACCTAACCCATACCCAAACCCTAAACATAAACCTAAGCCGTACCCTAAACCTAACCCTAACCCTAACTCTAACTCATACCCTAAACCTAAACCTAACACTGACCCTAACCCTAACCGGTACCCTAAACCTAACCCATACCCTAACCCTAATCCTACACTTAACCCTAACCATAAACCTTATCCTATCCTAAACCTAACCCTTCACCTAACCCGTACCCAACCCTATCTCGAACCCTAACCCTAACCCTAACCCATACCCAAACCCTAACAGTAACCCTAACGCATTACCTAGCACTAACCCTAACCCAAAACCTAATCCTACCTGCACCCTAAACCTAAACCTAACCCTAACCCTAACCATAACACTTACCCGTATCCTATCCCTGACCCATACCCTAACACTAACCCTAACCTTAACCATGACCCTAACCCGTACGCTAACCCTAAAACTAACCCGTAACCTAACCCCAAACCTAACCCTAACCCGTACCTAAACCGAACCCTAACCCGTACCCTGGCCTAACCCGTAACCTAAACCTAACCCTAACCCTAAACTTAACCTGAACACTAAACATATCCCGGACAGTAAACCTAACCCTAACCCATACACTAACCCTAACCCTAACCCTAACACTATCCGTACACTAACCCTAACCCTAAACCTAACACTAACCCTAACCCGTACTCTAACACTAAACCTAACCCTAAACCTAACCCTAACCCGTACTCTAACAATAATCTGTACCCTAACACTAATGCTTACCCTAACCCTATACCTAACCCGTACCCTAAACCTAAACGTAACCCTAACCCTAACCCTAACCCTAACCCTAACCCTAACCCTACCCCGTAATCTAAACCTAACCCTAACCCTAATCCGTACTCTAACCCTAACCCTAATCCTAACTGTATTCTAAACCTAACCCTAACCCTCACCTTAACCCTAACCCATACTGAAACCCTAACCCGTACCATAACCCTAACCCTAACCCATACCCTAAACCTAACCCTTACTCGTACCCTAACACTAACCCTAACCCTGACCCTAAACCTAAACCTAACCCGTACCCTAAACCTAACCCATATTTTAACCCTAACCCTAACCTGTACCCGTACCCTAAACCTTACACTAACACTAACTCGTACCCTAAATCTAACCCTAACCCTGACCCTAAGCCTAAACCTAACCCATACCCTAAGCATAACCCATACCCTAACCGTAAACCTAACCCTAACCCTAACCCGTACCCTAAACCTAACCCTAACCCTTGAGCTAACACGTACCCAAACTTATCCTGTACCCTAACCCTAACCCGTACCCGTACCCAAACCCTAACAGTAACCCTAACACATACACTAGCGCTAACCCGAACCCTAACCCTAACCCTAACCCGGACCCTAAACCTAACCCTAACCCTGACCCTAACACTAACCCTATCCCATACCCTTACTCTAAACCGTACCCGAACCCTAACCCTAAACCTAACCCATACCCTAACCCTAAACGTAACCCTAGCCCGTACCCAAAACCTAACCCTAACACGTATCCTAATCCTAAACCTAACCCTAACCCTAACCTGCACAATAAACCTAACACTAACCCTAGAGCTAACACGTACACTAACCCTATCCCGTACCCTAACCTTAACCCTAAACCGTACCGTGTCCCTAACACTAACACTAACCCTAACCCGTACCCTAACCATACCCGTAGACTATTCCTAACACTAACCCTAACACCTAACCCTAAGCCTAACCGTAACCCTTACCCTAACCCATACCCAAAAGGTAAACCTAACCCGTACCCTAACACTAACCCAAACCCGTACTCTAAACCTAACCCTAACCGTAAACCTAAAAGGCACCCTAAACTTAACACTAACCCTAACACAAACCATAACCCTTAACCGTAACCTAACCCTAACCCATACCCTAACCCTAACCCTAACCTTAACCGTAACCCTAACCCATACCCTAACCCTAAAACTAACCCGTACTGTAACCCCAAACCTAACCCTAACCCGTACCTAACACTAACTGTAACCCTAACCCTGACCCTAAACCTAACCCTAAACCTTACACTAATCCTAACCCTAACCCTAAACCGTAACCTAAACCTAACCATAACCCTAAACTTAACCCTTATGCTAAACCTATCCCGTACCCTAAACCTAACCCTAACCCGTAACCTAACACTAAACCTCACCCTAAGCCTAAACCATACATTAACCCCAACACTAACCCTAACACTAAACCTACCCCGTACTCTAACCCTAACCCTAACCCTAACCCTGACCCTAAACCATACACTAACCCTAACCATAACCCTAACACTAATCCTACCCCGTAATCTAATCCTAAACCTAAACCTAACCCTAACCCGTACCTTAACCCTAACACTAACCCTCACCCTAACCCTAACCCGTATTGTAAACCTATACCGTACCACAACCCTAACCCTAACCGGTACCCTAACCATAACACTAACTCGTACCCTAACCCTAACACTAACCCTGACCCTAAACCTAACCCTACCCCGTACCCTAAAGCTAACCCATACTTTAACCCTAACCATAACCCTAACCCGTACACTAAATCTAACCCTAAAACTAACTTGTACCCTAAACTTAACCCTAACCCATACCCTGACCCTAACCCTAAACTTAACCGTCACCCTGACCCGTAACCTAACCCTAAAATTAACCCATATCCTAACTCCAACCCTAACCCTAACCCTAAACCTAACCCACACCCTAACCCTAACACTAATCCGCACCTAAACCTAACCCTTACCCGTAACCTAAACCTAACCCTAACCCTAAATTTAACCCGTACGCTAACCCTATCCCGTACCCTAAAACTAACCCTAACCCGTAACCTAACCCTAAACTTAAACCTAAGCCTAAACCGTACATTAACCCTAACCCTAACCCTAACACTAACCCTACCCCGTACTCTAACCCTAACCCTAAATCTAACCCTAACCCGTACCCTAACCCTAACCCTAAACCTAACCGTAACCCTAAACCTAACCCGTACTCTAACCCTAACCCTAACCCTAACCTTAACCCTAATCAAAACCATACTCTAACCCTAACCCTAACCCTCACCCTAACCCTAACCCGTACTGTAACACTAACCCTAACCCTAACCCTAACCCTAACCCGTACCCTAACCCTAACCTTAACCCGTACCCTAACCCTAACCCTAACCCTAACCCTTTCCTAAACCTAACCCTAACCCTAAACCTAACCCTAACCCTAACCCGTACCCTAACCCTAACCCGTAATCTAACCCTAAACCTAAACCTAAACCTAACCCTAACCCTAACCCTAACACTAACCCGTACCCTAAATCTAACCCGTACCCTAACCCTAACCCTAACCCTAATCCTAACCCTAACCCCTAACCCTAACACTAACCCGTACCCTAACCCTAACCATAAACCGTACCCTAACGCTAACCCGTAACATAAACCTAATCCTAAACCTAACCCTAAACCTAACCTGTACCCTAACCCTAACCCGTACCCTAACACTAACCCTAACCCTAACCCTAACCCTAACCCGTACCCTTAACCTTAACCTAAACTTAACCCTAACCCGTACCCTAAACCTTACCCTAAACCTAACCCTAACCCGTACGCTAACCCTAACACTAACGCTAAACCTAACCCTAACCCGTACCCTAACCCTAACCCTAACCCTAACCCGTACCCTAACCCTAAACATAACCCTAACCCGTACCCTAACCCTAACCCTAACCCTAACCCTAAACCTAACCCTAACCCTAACCCCTAACTCCTAACCCTAACCCTAACACTAACCCGTACCCTAACCCTAACCCTACCCCTAACCCTAACCCTAAACCGTACCCTAACCCTAACCCTAAACCTAAACATAACCCTAAACCTAACCCGTACCCTAACCCGTACCCTAACCCGTACCCTAACCCTAACCCTAACACTAACCCTAACCCCTAACCCTAACCCTAACCCTAACCCTAACCCTAACCCTAAACCGTACCCTAAACCTAACCCTAACCCGTACCCTAACCCGTACCCTAACCCTAACCCTAACACTAACCCTAACCCCTAACCCTAACCCTAACCCTAACCCTAACCCTAACCCGTACCCTAACCCTAACCCTAAACCTAACCGTAACCCTAAACCTAACCCGTACTCTAACCCTAACCCTAACCCTAACCTTAACCCTAATCAAAACCATACTCTAACCCTAACCCTAACCCTCACCCTAACCCTAACCCGTACTGTAACACTAACCCTAACCCTAACCCTAACCCTAACCCGTACCCTAACCCTAACCTTAACCCGTACCCTAACCCTAACCCTAACCCTAACCCTTTCCTAAACCTAACCCTAACCCTAAACCTAACCCTAACCCTAACCCGTACCCTAACCCTAACCCGTAATCTAACCCTAAACCTAAACCTAAACCTAACCCTAACCCTAACCCTAACACTAACCCGTACCCTAAATCTAACCCGTACCCTAACCCTAACCCTAACCCTAATCCTAACCCTAACCCCTAACCCTAACACTAACCCGTACCCTAACCCTAACCATAAACCGTACCCTAACGCTAACCCGTAACATAAACCTAATCCTAAACCTAACCCTAAACCTAACCTGTACCCTAACCCTAACCCGTACCCTAACACTAACCCTAACCCTAACCCTAACCCTAACCCGTACCCTTAACCTTAACCTAAACTTAACCCTAACCCGTACCCTAAACCTTACCCTAAACCTAACCCTAACCCGAACGCTAACCCTAACACTAACGCTAAACCTAACCCTAACCCGTACCCTAACCCTAACCCTAACCCTAACCCGTACCCTAACCCTAAACATAACCCTAACCCGTACCCTAACCCTAACCCTAACCCTAACCCTAAACCTAACCCTAACCCTAACCCCTAACTCCTAACCCTAACCCTAACACTAACCCGTACCCTAACCCTAACCCTACCCCTAACCCTAACCCTAAACCGTACCCTAACCCTAACCCTAAACCTAAACATAACCCTAAACCTAACCCGTACCCTAACCCGTACCCTAACCCGTACCCTAACCCTAACCCTAACACTAACCCTAACCCCTAACCCTAACCCTAACCCTAACCCTAACCCTAAACCGTACCCTAAACCTAACCCTAACCCGTACCCTAACCCTAACCCTAAACCGTACCCTAACCCTAACCCTAATCCTAACCCTAACGCTTTCCTAACCCTAACCCTAACCCTAATTCGTACCCTAACACTAACCCTAAACCTAACCCTAACCCTTACCCGTATGCTAACCCTAACCCTAACCCTCACCCTAACCCTAACTCGTACCCTAACCCTAACCCGTACACTAACCCTAACACTAACCCTAACCCTAAACCTAACCCCTAACCCTAACCCTAACCCGTAACCTAACCATAACCCTAACCCGTACCCTAACCCTAACCCGTACCCTAAACCTAAACTTAACCCTAATCCTAACCCTAACCCGTACCCTAACCCTAACTCGTACCCTAACCCTAACCCTAACCCTATCCCCTAACACTAACCCTAACCCGTACCCTAACCCTAACCCTAAAACTAACCCCTAACCCTAACACTAACCCGTACCCTAACCGTTACCCTAACCCGTACTCTAAACCTAACCGGTACCCTAACCCTAACACGTACCCTAACCCGTACCCTAACCCTAACACTAACCCTATCCCTAACCCTAACCCGTACCCTAAACCTAACCCTAATCCTAAACCTAACTCTAACCCGTACCCTAACCCTTAGCCTAAACCTAACCCTAACCCGTACCCTAACCCTAATCCTAACCCTAACACTAACCCTTACCCTAACCCGTACCTAACCCTAACCTTAACCAACCCTAACCCTAACCCTAACACTAACCCTAAACCTTTCCTAACCCTAACCCTAACCCTTACCCTAACCCTAACCCTAACCCGTAACCTAACCCTAACCCGTACCCTAACCCTAACCCTAACCCTAACCCCTAACCCTAACCCTAACCCGTACCCTAACCCATACCCTAACCCTAAACCTAACCCTAACCCTAACCCGTACCCTAACCCTAACCCTAACCCTAACACTAACCCGTAGGCTAACCCTAACCCGTAACCTAACCCGTACCCTAACCCTAAGCCTAACCCTAACCCTAACCCCTAAACCCTAACCCTAACCCTAACCCGTCCCCTAACCCTAACCCTAACCCTAACCCTAACCCGTATCCTAACCCTAACCCTAACCATAATCCTAACCCTAACCCCTAACCCTAACCCTAACCCCTAACCCCTAACCCTAACCCTAACCCGTACCCTAACCCTAACCCTAACCCTAACACTAACCCGTAGGCTAACCCTAACCCGTAACCTAACCCGTACCCTAACCCTAAGCCTAACCCTAACCCTAACCCCTAAACTCTAACCCTAACCCTAACCCTAACCCGTACCCTAACCCTAACCCTAACCCAAACCTAACCCGTATCCTAACCCTAACCCTAACCCTAATCCTAACCCTAACCCCTAACCCTAACCCTAACCCCTAACCCCTAACCCTAACCTTACCCTAACCAGTACCCTAAACCTAACCCTAACCCTAACCCGTATACTAACCCTAACCCTAACCCTAATCCTCACCCTAACCCCTAACCCTAAACCTAACCCGTACCCTAACCCTAACCCTAACCGGTACCCTAACCCTAAACTTAACACTAACCCTAACACTAACCCTAACACGTACACTAACCCTAAACTTAACCCGTACCCTAACCCTAACCCTAACCCTAACCCTTTCCTAACCCTAACCCTAACCCTAAACCTAACCCTATCCCTAACCCGTACCCTAACCCTAACCCGTACCCTAACCCTAAACCTAACCCTAAACCTAACCCTAACCCTAATCCTAAAGCTAACCCCTAACCCTAACCCTAACCCGTACCCTAACCCTAACCCTAACCCGTACCGTAACCCTGACCCGTACCCTAAACCTAATCCTAACCCTAACCCTAACCCTAACCTGTACCGAAACCCTAACCCGTACCCTAACACTAACCCTAACCGTAACGCCTAACCCTAACCCTAACCCGTACCCTAACCCTAACCCTAACCCCTACCCTAACCCTAAACGGTACCCTAACCCTAACACGTACCCTAACCCGTACCCTAACCCTAACCCTAACCCTAACCCTAACCAGTAACCTAAACCTAACCCTAACCCTAACCCTTACCCTACCCGTACCCTAAACCTAACCCTAACCCTAACTCGTACACTAACCCGTACCCTAAACCTAACCCTAACCCCTAACCCCTAACCCTAACCCTAACACTAACCCTAACCCTAACCCGTACTTTAAAACTAACACTAACCCTAAACCTAACCCGAACCCTAACCCGTACCCTAAACCTAAACCTTACCCTAACCCTAACACTAACACTTACCCTAATCCTAACCCCTAACCCTAACCCTAACCTGTACCCTAAACCTAACCCTAACCCTAACCCGTACCCTAACCCTAACCCTAACCCTAACCCTAAACCTAACCCTAACCCGTACCCTTACCCTAACCCTAACCCTAACCCGTACCCTAACCCTAAACCGTACCCTAACCCTAACCCTAACCCTAACCCTAACCCAACCCTAACCCTAACCCGTACCCTACCCTAACCCTAACCCGTACCCTAACACATACCCTAACCCTAACCCGTACCTTAACCCAAACCCGTACCCTAACCCTAACCCTAACCCTAACCCTAACCCTAACCCGTACCCTAACCCTAACCCTAACACTTTCCTAAACCTAACCCTAACCCTAACCCTAACCCTAAACCTAACCCGTACCCTAACCCTAACCCTAACCCGTACCCTAAACCTAATCCTAACCCTAACCCTAACCCTAACCCGTACCCTAACCCTAACCTAACCCATACCCTAACACTAACCGGTACCCTAACCCTAACACGTACCCTAACCCGTACCCTAACCCTAACCCTAACCCTAACCCTAACCCGTACCCTAAACCTAACCCTAACCTTAAACCTAACCCTAACCCGTACCATAACCCTTACCCTAAACCTAACCCTAACCCGTACCCTAACCCTAATCTTAACCCTAACCCTAACCCTTACCCTAACCCGTACCCTAACCCTAACCCTAACCCTAACGTACACTAACCCGTACCCTAACCCTAACCCTAACCCCTAAACCTAACCCTAAACCTAACCCTAACCCTAACCCGTACTTTAACACTAACACTAACCCTCACCCTAACCCTAACCCTAACCCGTACCCTAAACCTAAAACTTACCCTAACCCTAACCCTAACCCATACCCTAATCCTAACCCCTAACCCTAACCCTAACCCGTACCCTAAACCTAACCCTAAACCTAACCTGTACCCTAACCCTAACCCGTACCCTAACCCTAACCCTAAGCCTAACCCTAACCCTAACCCTAACCCGTACCCTAAACCTAACCCTAACACTAACCCTAACCCTAACCCGTACCCTAACCCTAACCCTAACCCGTACCCTAACCCGTACCCTAACCCTAACCCTAACCCGTACCCTAACCCTAACCCTAACACTAACCCTAACCCTAACCCGTACCCTGACCCTACCCTTAACCCGTACCCTAACCCTAACCCTAACCCTAACCCTAACCCTTTCCTAACCTTAACCCTAACCCTAAACCTAACCCGTACCCTAACCCTAACCCGTACTCTAACCCTAACTCTAACCCTAAACCTAACCCTAACACTAACCCGTATGCTAACCCTAACACTAACCCTAACCCTAAACCTAACACTAACCCGTAACCTAACCCTAACCCGTACCCTAACACTAACCCTAACCCTAATCTTAACCCTAACCCCTAACCCTAACCCTAACCCGTACCCTAAACCTAAACCTAATCCGTACCCTAACAATAACCCGTACCCTAAACCTAATCCTAACCCTAAACCTAAACCTAACCTGTACCCTAACCCTAACCCGTACCCTAAACCTAACCCCTAACCCTAACCCTAAACCGTACCCTAACCATAACCATAACCCGTACCCTAACCCTAACCGGTACCCTAACCCTATCACGTACACTAACCCACCCTAAACCTAACCCTAACACTAACCCGTACCCGAAACCTAACACTAACCCTAACCCTAACCCGTACCCTAACCCTTACCCTAAACCTAACCCTCACCCGTACCCTAACACTAATCCTAACCCTAACCCTAAACCTTACCCTAACCCGTACCCTAACCCTAATCCTAACCCTAACTCGTACCCTAACCCGTACCCTAACCCTAACTCTAACCTTAACCCTAACCCTTAACCCCTAACCCTAACCCCAACCCTAACCCTAAACCTAACCCGTACTTTCACACTAACACTAACCCTAACCCTAACCCGTACCCTAAACCTAACCCTAACCCCTAACCCTAACCCTAACCCGTACCCTAATCCTAACCCTAACCCTTAACCCGTACCCTAACCCTAACCGTAACACTAACCCGTACCCTAACCCTAACCCTAACCAGTACCCTAACTCTAACCCTACCTAACCCGTACCCTAACCCTAACCCGTACCCTAACCCTAACCCGTACCCTAACCCGTACCCTAACCTTAACCCTAACCCTAACCCTAACCCGTACCCTAACCCTAACCCTAACCCTAACCCGTACCCTAAACCTAACCCTAACCCTAAACCTAACCCTAACCCGTACCCTAAACCTAACCCGTACCCTAACCCTAAACCTAACCCGTACCCTAAACCTAATCCGAACCCTAACCCTAACCCTAACCCTAACCCGTACCCTAACCCTAACCCTAACCCGTACCCTAACACTTCCGGTACCCTAACCCTAACACGTACCCTAACCCGTACCCTAACCCTAACCCTAACCCTAACCCTAACGCTAACCCGTACCCTAAACCTAACCCTAACCCTAACCCTACCCTAACCCGTACCCTAAACCCTTACCCTAAACCTAACCCTAACCCGTACCCTAACCCTAATCCTAACCCTAACCCTAACCGTTAACCTAACCCATACCCTAACCCTACCCTAACCCTAACTTGTACACTAACCCGTACCCTAACCCTAACCTAACGTTAACCCCTAAACCTAAACCTAACCTAACCCTAACCCTAACCCGTACTTTAACACTAACACTAACCCTAACCTTAACCCTAACCCTAACCCATACCCTAAACCTAAACCTTACCCTAACCCTAACACTAACACTTACCCTAATCCTAACCCCTAACCCTAACCCTAACCCGTACACTAAACCTAACCCTAACCATAACCCGTACCCTAACATTAACACTAACCCTAACCCGTACCCTAACCCTAAGCCTAACCAGTACCCTAACCCTAACCCTAACCCGTACCCTAACCCTAAACCGTACCCTAACCCTAACCCTAACCCTAACCCTAACCCTAACCCAACCCTAACACTATCCCGTACACTACCCTAACCCTAACCCGTACCCTAACACGTACCCTAACCCTAACCCGTACCTTAACATAAACCCGTACCCTAACCCTAACCCTAACCCTAACCCTAACCCGTACCCTAACCCTAACCCTAACACTTTCCTAAACCTAACCCTAACCCTAACCCTAACCCTAAACCTAACCCGTACCCTAACCCTAACCCGTACCCTAACCCGTACCCTAACCTTAACCCTAACCCTAACCCTAACCCGTACCCTAACCCTAACCCTAAACCTAACCCTAACCCGTACCCTAAACCTAACCCTAACCCTAAACCTAACCCTAACCCGTACCTAATCCTAACCCGTACCCTAACCCCAACCCTAACCCGTACCCTAAACCTAATCCTAACCCTAACCCTAACCCTAAACCTAACCCTAACCCGTACCCTAACCCTAACCCTAACACTTTCCTAAACCTAACCCTAACCCTAACCCTAACCCTAACCCTAAACCTAACCCGTACCCTAACCCTAACCCGTACCCTAACCCGTACCCTAACCTTAACCCTAACCCTACCCTAACCCGTACCCTAACCCTAACCCTAACCCTAACCCTAACCCGTACCCTAAACCTAACCCTAACCCTAAACCTAACCCTAACCCGTACCCTAAACCTAACCCGTACCCTAACCCTAACCTAACCCGTACCCTAAACCTAATCCTAACCCTAACACTAACCCTAACCCTAACCCGTACCCTAACCCTAACCCTAACCGTACCCTAACACTTCCGGTACCCTAACCTAACACGTACCCTAACCCGTACCCTAACCCTAACCCTAACTATAACCCTAACGCTAACCCGTACCCTAAACCTAAACACTAACCCTAACCCTACCCTAACCCATACCCTAACCCTTACCCTAAACCTAACCCTAACCCGTACCCTAACCCTAATCCTAACCTAACCCTAACCCTTACCCTAACCCGTACCCTAACCCTAACCCTAACCCTAACTCGTACACTAACCCGTACCCTAACCCTAACCCTAACCCTAACCCCTAAACCTAAACCTAACCCTAACCCTAACCCTAACCCGTACTTTAACACTAACACTAACCCTAACCCTAAGCCTAACCCTAACCCGTACCCTAAACCTAAACCTTACCCTATCCCTAACCCTTACCCTAATCCTAACCCCTAACCCTAACCCTAACCCGTACCCTAAACCTAACACTAAACCTAACCTGTACTCTAACCCTAACCCTAACCCTAACCCGTACCCTAACACTAACCCTAACCCGTACCCTAACCCTAACCGTAACCCTAACCCGTATCATAACCCTAACCCTAACCGTAATCCTAACCCTAAAACCTAACCCTAACCCTAACCCGTACCCTAACCCTAACCCTAACCCGTACAACACTAACACTAACCCTAACCCGTACCCTAACCCTAAACTTAACCCGTACCCTAACCCTAACCCTAACCCTAACCCTTTCCTAACCCTAACACTAACCTAAACCTAACCCTAACCCTAACCCGTACCCTAACCCTAACCCGTACCCTAACCCTAACCTAACCCTAATTCTAACCCTAAACCTAACCCGTACGCTAATCCTAACCCTAAACCTAACCCTAATCCTAACCCTAACCCGTACCCTAACCCTAACCCGTACCCTAACCCTAACCCTAACCCTAATCCTAACGCTAACCACTAACCCTAACCCTAACCCGAACCCTAACCCTAACCCTAACCCGTACCCTAACCCTAACCCTAACCCTAAACCTAATCCTAACCCTAACCCTAACCCTAAACTGTACCGTAACCCTAACACGTACCCTAACACTAACCCTAACCCTAACCCCTAACCCTAAACCTAACCCATACCCTAACCCTAACCCTATCCCGTACCCTAACCCTAACCGGTACCCTAACCCTAACTCGTACCCTAACCCGTACCCTAACCCTAACCCTAACCCGTACCCTAAACCTAACCCTAACCCTAACCCTAACCCGTACCCTAACACTTACCCTAAACCTAACCCTAACCCGTACCCTAACCCTAATCCTAACACTAACCCTAACCCTTACACTAACCCGTACCCTAACCCTAACCCTAACCCTAACTCGTACACTAACCCATACCCTAACCCTAACCCTAACCCTAACCCCTAACCCCTAACCCTAACCCTAACCCGTACCCTAACCCTAACCCCTAACCCGTACCCTAAACCTAACCTTAAACCTAACCCTAACCCTAACCCGTACCCTAACACTTACCCTAAACCTAACCCTACCCGTACCCTAACTCTAATCCTAACACAAACCCTAACCCTTACACTAACCCGTACCCTAACCCTAACCCTAACCCTAACTCGTACACTAACCCATACCCTAACCCTAACCATAACCCTAACCCTAACCCCAAACCCCTAACCCTAACCCTAACCCTAACCCTAACCCTAACCCGTACTTTAACACTAACACTAACCCTAACCCTAACCCGAACCCTAACCCGTACCCTAAACCTAAACCTTACCCTAACCCTAACCCTAACGCTTACACTAATCCTACCCCCTAACCCTAACCCTAACCCGTACACTAAACCTAACCCTAACCCTAAACCGTACCCTAACCCTAACCCTAAACCTAACCCGTACCCTAACCCTAACCCTAACCAGTACCCTAACCCTAACCCTAACCCGTACCCTAACCCTAAACCGTACCCTAACCCTAACCCTAACCCTAACCCGTACCCTAACCCGTACCCTAAACCTAACCCAACCCCAAACCTAACCCGTACCCTAACCCTAACCCTAACCCGTACCCTAACACGTACCCTAACCCTAACCCGTACCTTAACCCAAAACCGTACCCTAACCCTAACCCTAACCCTAACCCTAACCCGTACCCTAACCCTATTCCTAACCCTTTCCTAAACCTAACCCTAACCCTAACCCTAACCCTAACCCATACCCTAACCCGTACCCTAACCCTAACCCGTACCCTAACCCGTACCCTAACCTTAACCCTAACCCTAACCCTAACCCGTACCCTAACCCTAACCCTAACCCTAACACTAACCCGTACCCTAACCCTAACCCGTACCCTAACCCGTACCCTAACCTTAACCCTAACCCTAACCCTAACCTGTACCTTAACACTAACCCTAACCCTATCACTAACCCGTACCCTAAACCTAACCCGTACCCTAACCAGTACCCTAACACTAACCCTAACCCTAACCCTAACCCCTAACCCCTAACCCTAACACTAACCCTAACCTGTACCCTAAACCTTATCCAAAACCTAACCCTAACCCTAACCCGTACCCTAACCCTAACCCTAACCCTAACCCTAACCCTAACCCGTACTCTAACCCTAAACCTAACCCGTACCCTAACCCTAACCCTAACCCTAACACTAACCCTTTGCCAACCTAACCCTAACCCTACCCGTACCCTAACCCGTACCCTAACCCGTACCCTAACCCTAACACTAACCCGTACCCTAACCCTAACCCTAATGGTAACACTAAACCTAACCCGTACCCTAACACGTACCCTAAACCTAACCCTAACCCTAACCCTTTCCTAACCCTAACCCTAACCTTAACACTAACCCTAACCCGTAACCTAACCCTAACCCGTACCCTAAACCTAACCCTAACCCTAATCCTAACCCTAACCCGTACGCTAACCCTAACACTAACCCTAACCCTAACCCTAACCCTAAACCGTAACCTAACCCTAACCCTAACCCTAACCATAACCCTAACCCGTACCCTAAACCTAACCCTAACCCGTACCCCTAACCCTAACCCGTACCCTAACCCTAACCCTAAGCCTAACCCTAACCCTAACCATAACCCGTACCCTAAACCTAACCCTAACACTAACCCTAACACTAAACCCGTACCCTAACCCTAACCTAAAGCCTAACCCTAACCCGTAGCCGTACCCTAACCTGTACCCTAACCCTACCCCTAACCCGTACCCTAACCCTAACCCTAACCCGTACCCTAACCCGTAACCTAACCCTAACCCTAACCCGTACCCTAAACCTTACCCTAACACTAACCCTAACCCTAACCCGTACCCTGACCCTACCCTTAAACCGTACCCTAACCCTAACCCTAACCCTAACCCTAACCCTTTCCTAACCCTAACCCTAACCCTAAACCTAACCCGTACCCTAACCCTAACCCGTACTCTAACCCTAACTCTAACCCTAAACCTAACACTAACACTAACCCGTATGCTAACCCTAACACTAACCCTAACCCTAAACCTAACACTAACCCGTAACCTAACCCTAACCCGTACCCTAACACTAACCCTAACCCTAATCTTAACCCTAACCCCTAACCCTAACCCTAACCCGTACCCTAAACCTAAACCTAATCCGTACCCAAACAATAACCCGTACCCTAAACCTAATCCTAACCCTAAACCTAAACCTAACCTGTACCCTAACCCTAACCCGTACCCTAAACCTAACCCCTAACCCTAACCCTAAACCGTACCCTAACCATAACCCTAACACGTACCCTAACCCTAACCGGAACCCTAACCCTAACACGTACACTAACCCACCCTAAACCTAACCCTAACACTAACCCGTACCCGAAACCTAACACTAATCCTAACCCTAACCCGTACCCTAACCCTTACCCTAAACCTAACCCTCACCCGTACCCTAACACTAATCCTAACGCTAACCCTAAACCTTACCCTAACCCGTACCCTAACCCTAATCCTAACCCTAACTCGTACCCTAACCCGTACCCTAACCCTAACTCTAACCTTAACCCTAACCCCTAACCCCTAACCCTAACCCCAACCCTAACCCTAAACCTAACCCGTACTTTCACACTAACACTAACCCTAACCCTAACCCGTACCCTAAACCTAACCCTAACCCCTAACCCTAACCCTAACCCGTACCCTAATCCTAACCCTAACCCTAACCCGTACCCTAACCCTAACCGTAACACTAACCCGTACCCTAACCCTAACCCTAACCAGTACCCTAACTCTAACCCTAACCCGTACCCTAACCCTAACCCGTACCCTAACCCTAACCCGTACCCTAACCCATACCCTAACCTTAACCCTAACCCTAACCCTAACCCGTACCCTAACCCTAACCCTAACCCTAACCCGTACCCTAAACCTAACCCTAACCCTAAACCTAACCCTAACCCTTACCCTAAACCTAACCCGTACCCTAACCCTAAACCTAACCCGTACCCTAAACCTAATCCGAACCCTAACCCTAACCCTAACCCTAACCCGTACCCTAACCCTAACCCTAACCCGTACCCTAACACTTCCGGTACCCTAACCCTAACACGTACCCTAACCCGTACCCTAAACCTAACACTAACCCTAACCCTAACGCTAACCCGTACCCTAAACCTAACCCTAACCCTAACCCTACCCTAACCCGTACCCTAACCCTTACCCTAAACCTAACCCTAACACATACCCTAACCCTAATCCTAACCCTAACCCTAACCGTTAACCTAACCCATACCCTAACCCTAACCCTAACCCTAACTTGTACACTAACCCGTACCCTAACCCTAACCCTAACGTTAACCCCTAAACCTAAACCTAACCCTAACCCTAACCCTAACCCGTACTTTAACACTAACACTAACCCTAACTTAACCCTAACCCTAACCCATACCCTAAACCTAAACCTTACCCTAACCCTAACACTAACACTTACCCTAATCCTAACCCCTAACCCTAACCCTAAACCGTACACTAAACCTAACCCTAACCATAACCCGTACCCTAACATTAACACTAACCCTAACCCGTACCCTAACCCTAAGCCTAACCAGTACCCTAACCCTAACCCTAACCCGTACCCTAACCCTAAACCGTACCGTAACCCTAACCCTAACCCTAACCCTAACCCAACCCTAACACTATCCCGTACACTACCCTAACCCTAACCCGTACCCTAACACGTACCCTAACCCTAACCCGTACCTTAACATAAACCCGTACCCTAACCCTAACCCTAACCCTAACCCTAACCCGTACCCTAACCCTAACCCTAACACTTTCCTAAACCTAACCCTAACCCTAACCCTAACCCTAAACCTAACCCGTACCCTAACCCTAACCCGTACCCTAACCCGTACCCTAACCTTAACCCTAACCCTAACCCTAACCCGTACCCTAACCCTAACCCTAAACCTAACCCTAACCCGTACCCTAAACCTAACCCTAACCCTAAACCTAACCCTAACCCGTACCCTAATCCTAACCCGTACCCTAACCCCAACCCTAACCCGTACCCTAAACCTAATCCTAACCCTAACCCTAACCCTAAACCTAACCCTAACCCGTACCCTAACCCTAACCCTAACACTTTCCTAAACCTAACCCTAACCCTAACCCTAACCCTAACCCTAAACCTAACCCGTACCCTAACCCTAACCCGTACCCTAACCCGTACCCTAACCTTAACCCTAACCCTAACCCTAACCCGTACCCTAACCCTAACCCTAACCCTAACCCTAACCCGTACCCTAAACCTAACCCTAACCCTAAACCTAACCCTAACCCGTACCCTAAACCTAACCCGTACCCTAACCCTAACCCTAACCCGTACCCTAAACCTAATCCTAACCCTAACACTAACCCTAACCCTAACCCGTACCCTAACCCTAACCCTAACCCGTACCCTAACACTTCCGGTACCCTAACCCTAACACGTACCCTAACCCGTACCCTAAGCCTAACCCTAACTATAACCCTAACGCTAACCCGTACCCTAAACCTAACCCTAACCCTAACCCTACCCTAACCCATACCCTAACCCTTACCCTAAACCTAACCCTAACCCTAACCCTAACCCTAACTCGTACACTAACCCGTACCCTAACCCTAACCCTAACCCTAACCCCTAAACCTAAACCTAACCCTAACCCTAACCCTAACCCGTACTTTAACACTAACACTAACCCTAACCCTAAGCCTAACCCTAACCCGTACCCTAAACCTAAACCTTACCCTATCCCTAACCCTTACCCTAATCCTAACCCCTAACCCTAACCCTAACCCGTACCCTAAACCTAACACTAAACCTAACCTGTACTCTAACCCTAACCCTAACCCTAACCCGTACCCTAACCCTAACCCTAACCCGTACCCTAACCCTAACCGTAACCCTAACCCGTATCATAACCCTAACCCTAACCGTAATCCTAACCCTAAAACCTAACCCTAACCCTAACCCGTACCCTAACCCTAACCCTAACCCGTACCCTAACCCAAACCCTAACACTAACACTAACCCTAACCCGTACCCTAACCCTAAACTTAACCCGTACCCTAACCCTAACCCTAACCCTAACCCTTTCCTAAACCTAACACTAACCCTAAACCTAACCCTAACCCTAACCCGTACCCTAACCCTAACCCGTACCCTAACCCTAAACCTAACCCTAATTCTAACCCTAAACCTAACCCGTACGCTAATCCTAACCCTAAACCTAACCCTAACCCTAAACCTAACCCGTACCCTAACCCTAACCCGTACCCTAACCCTAACCCTAACCCTAATCCTAACGCTAATCACTAACCCTAACCCTAACCCGTACCCTAACCCTAACCCTAACCCGTACCCTAACCCTAACCCTAACCCTAAACCTAATCCTAACCCTAACCCTAACCCTAAACTGTACCGTAACCCTAACACGTACCCTAACACTAACCCTAACCCTAAACCCTAACCCTAAACCTAACCCATACCCTAACCCTAACCCTATCCCGTACCCTAACCCTAACCGGTACCCTAACCCTAACTCGTACCCTAACCCGTACCCTAACCCTAACCCTAACCCGTACCCTAAACCTAACCCTAACCCTAACCCTAACCCGTACCCTAACACTTACCCTAAACCTAACCCTAACCCGTACCCTAACCCTAATCCTAACACTAACCCTAACCCTTACACTAACCCGTACCCTAACCCTAACCCTAACCCTAACTCGTACACTAACCCATACCCTAACCCTAACCCTAACCCTAACCCTAACCCCTAACCCTAACCCTAACCCTAACCCTAAACCTAACCATAACCCGTACTTTAACACTAACACTAACCCTAAACCTAACCCGAACCCTAACCCGTACCCTAAACCTAAACCTTACCCTAACCCTAACCCTAACCCTTACACTAATCCTAACCCCTAACCCTAACCCTAAACCGTACCCTAAACCTAACCCTAACCCTAAACCGTACCCTAACCCTAACCCTAACCCTAACCCGTACCCTAACCCTAACCCTAACCAGTACCCCAACCCTAACCCTAACCCGTACCCTAACCCTAAACCGTACCCTAACCCTAACCCTAACCCTAACCCGTACCCTAACCCGTACCCTAAACCTAACCCAACCCTAAACCTAACCCGTACCCTAACCCTAACCCTAACCCGTACCCTAACACGTACCCTAACCCTAACCCGTACCTTAACCCAAAACCGTACCCTAACCCTAACCCTAACCCTAACGCTAACCCGTACCCTAACCCTATTCCTAACCCTTTCCTAAACCTAACACTAACCCTAACCCTAACCCTAACCCGTACACTAAACCTAACCCTAACCCTAACACGTACCCTAACATTAACACTAACCCTAACCCGTACCCTAACCCTAAACCTAACCAGTACCCTAACCCTAACCCTAACCCGTACCCTAACCCTAAACCGTACCCTAACCCTAACCCTAACCCTAACCCTAACCCAACCCTAACCCTATCCCGTACCCTACCCTAACCCTAACCCGTACCCTAACACGTACCCTATAACTAACCCGTACCTTAACCCAAACCCGTACCCTAACCCTAACCCTAACCCTAACCCTAACCCGTACCCTAACCCTAACCCTAACACTTTCCTAAACCTAACCCTAACCCTAACCCTAACCCTAAACCTAACCCGTACCCTAACCCTAACCCGTACCCTAACCCGTACCCTAACCTTAACCCTAACCCTAACCCTAACCCGTACCCTAACCCTAACCCTAACCCTAACCCTAACCCTAACCCGTACCCTAAACCTAACCCTAACTCTAAACCTAACCCTAACCCGTACCCTAAACCTAACCCGTACCCTAACCCTAACCCTAACCCGTACCCTAAACCTAATCCTAACCCTTACCCTAACCCTAACCCTAACCCGTACCCTAACCCTAACCCTAACACTTTCCTAAACCTAAACCTAACCCTAAACCTAACCCTAAACCTAACCCGTACCCTAACCCTAACCCGTACCCTAACCCGTACCCAAACCTTAACCCTAACTCTAACCCTAACCCGTACCCTAACCCTAACCCTAACCCTAACCCTAACCCGTACGCTAAACCAAACCCTAACCCTAAACCTAACCCTAACCCGTACCCTAAACCTAACCCGTACCCTAACCCTAACCCGTACCCTAAACCTAATCCTAACCCTAACCCTAACCCTAACCCTAACCCGTACCCTAACCCTAACCCTAACCCGTACCCTAACACTTCCGGTATCCTAACCCTAACACGTACCCTAAACCGTACCCTAACCCTAACCCTAACTATAACCCAAACGCTAACCCGTACCCTAAACCTAACCCTAACCCTAACCCTACCCTAACCCATACCCTAACCCTTACCCTAAACCTAACCCTAACCCGTACCCTAACCCTAATCCTAACCCTAACCCTAACCCTTAACCTAACCCGTACCCTAACCCTAACCCTAACCCTAACTCGTACACTAACCCGTACCCTAACCCTAACCCTAACCCTAACCCCTAAACCTAAACCTAACCCTAACCCTAACCCTAACCCGTACTTTAACACTAACACTAACCCTAACCCTAACCCTAACCCTAACCCGTACCCTAAACCTAAACCTTACCCTAACCCTAACCCTTACCCTAATCCTAACACCTAACCCTAACCCTAACCCGTACCCTAAACCTAACACTAAACGTAACCTGTACCCTAACCCTAACCCTAACCCTAACCCGTACCCTAACCCTAACCCTAACCAGTACCCTAACCCTAACCGTAACCCTAAACCGTATCATAACCCTAACACTAACCGTAATCCTAACCCTAAAACCTAACCCTAACCCTAACCCGTACCCTAACCCTAACCCTAACCCGTACCCTAACCCAAATCCTAACACTAACACTAACCCTAACCCGTACCCTAACCCTAAACTTAACCCGTACCCTAACCCTAACCCTAACCCTAACCCTTTCCTAACCCTAACCCTAACCCTAAACCTAACCCTAACCCTAACCCGTACCCTAACCCTAACCCGTACCCTAACCCTAAACCTAACCCTAATTCTAACCCTAACCCTAACCCGTACGCTAATCCTAACCCTAAACCTAACCCTAACCCTAACCCTAACCCGTACCCTAACCCTAACCCGTACCCTAACCCTAACCCTAACCCTAATCCTAACGCTAAACACTAACCCTAACCCTAACCCGTACCCTAACCCTAACCCTAACCCGTACCCTAACCCTAACCCTAACCCTAACCCTAAACCTAATCCTAACCCTAACCCTAACCCTAACCCTAAACTTTACCGTAACCCTAACACGTACCCTAACACTAACCCTAACCCTAACCCCTAACCCTAAACCTAACCCATACCCTAACCCTAACCCTATCCCGTACCCTACCCTAACCGGTACCCTAACCCTAACTCGTACCCTAACCCGTACCCTAACCCTAACCCTAACCCTAACCCGTACCCTAAACCTAACCCTAACCCTAACCCTAACCCTAACCCTAACCCGTACCCTAACACTTACCCTAAACCTAACCCTAACCCGTACCCTAACCCTAATCCTAACACTAACCCTAACCCTTACACTAACCCGTACCCTAACCGTAACCCTAACCCTAACTCGTACACTAACCCATACCCTAACCCTAACCCTAACCCTAAACCTAACCCGTAACCCTAACCCTAACCCTAACCCTAACCCTAACCCGTACTTTAACACTAACACTAACCCTAAACCTAACCCGAACCCTAACCCGTACCCTAAACCTAAACCTTACCCTAACCCTAACCCTTACACTAATCCTAACCCCTAACCCTAACCCTAAACCGTACCCTAAACCTAACCCTAACCCTAAACCGTACCCTAACCCTAACCCTAACCCTAACCCGTACCCTAACCCTAACCCTAACCAGTACCCCAACCCTAACCCTAACCCGTACCCTAACCCTAAACCGTACCCTAACCCTAACCCTAACCCTAACCCGTACCCTAACCCGTACCATAAACCTAACCCAACCCTAAACCTAACCCGTACCCTAACCCTAACCCTAACCCGTACCCTAACACGTAACCTAACCCTAACCCGTACCTTAACCCAAAACCGTACCCTAACCCTAACACTAACCCTAACGCTAACCCGTACCCTAACCCTATTCCTAACCCTTTCCTAAACCTAACCCTAACCCTAACCCTAACCCTAACCCGTACCCTAACCCGTACCCTAACCCTAACCCGTACCCTAACCCGTACCCTAACCTTAACCCTAAACATAACCCTAACCTGTACCCTAACCCTAACCCTAACCCTAACACTAACCCCTACCCTAACACTAACCCGTACCCTAACCCGTACCCTAACCTTAACCCTAACCCTAACCCTAACCTGTACCCTAACCCTAACCCTAACCCTATCACTAACCCGTACCCTAAACCTAACCCTAACCCGTACCCTAACACTAACCCTAACCCTAACCCTAACCCCTAACCCCTAACCCTAACACTAACCCTAACCTGTAACCTAAACCTTACCCAAACCCTAACCCTAACCCTAACCCGTACCCTAACCCTAACCCCAACCCTAACCCTAACCCTAAACCTAACCCGTACTCTAACCCTAAACCTAACCCGTACCCTAACCCTAACCCTAACCCTAACACTAACCCTTTGCTAACACTAACCCTGACCCTAACCCGTACCCTAACCCGTACCCTAACCCGTACCCTAACCCTAACCCTAACCCTAACCCTAGCCGTACCCTAACCGTAACCCTAACCCGTACCCTAAACCTAACCCTAACCCTAACGGTAACCCTAACCCTAACCCGTACCCTAACCCGTACCCTAAACCTAACCCTAACCCTAACCCTTTCCTAACCCTAACGCTAACCCTAACACTAACCCTAACCCGTACCCTAACCCGAACCCGTACCCTAAACCTAAACCTAACCCTAATCCTAACCCTAACCCGTACGCTAACCCTAACACTAACCCTAACCCTAACCCTAACCCGTAACCTAACCCTAACCCTAACCCTAACCCTAACCCTAACCCGTACCCTAAACCTAACCCTAACCCGTACCCTAACCCTAACCCGTACCCTAACCCTAACCCTAAGCCTAACCCTAACCCTAACCCTAACCCTAACCCGTACCCTAAACCTAACCCTAACACTAACACTAACCCTAACCCGTACCCTAACCCTAACACTAAACCTAACCCTAACCCTACCCGTACACTAACCTGTACCCTAACCCTAACCCAAACCCGTACCCTAACCCGTACCCTAACCCTAACCCTAACCCGTACCCTAACCCTAACCCTAACACTAACCCTAACCCTAACCCGTACCCTAACCCTACCCTTAACCCGTACCCTAACCCGTTCCCTAACCCTAAGCCTTTCCTAACCCTAACCCTAACCCTAACCCTAACCCGTACCCTAACCCTAACCCGTACCCTAACCCTAACTCTAACTCTAAACCTAAACCTAACACTAACCCGTATGCTAACCCTAACCCTAACCCTAACCCTAACCCTAACCCTAACACTAACCCCTACCCTAACCCTATCCCTAACCCTAACCCTAAACCTAACACTATCCCGTACCCTAACCCTAACCCGTACCCTAACACTAACCCTAACCCTAACCCTAACCCTTTCCTAACCCTAACCCTAACCCTAAACCTAACCCTAACCCTAACCCGTACCCTAACCCTAACCCGTACCCTAACCCTAAACCTAACCCTAAACCTAACCCTAACCCGTACGCTAACCCTAACCCTAAAACTACCCTAACCCTAACCTGTACCCTAACGCTAACCCGTACCCTAACCCTAACCCTAACCCTAATCCTAACGCTAACCCCTAACCCTAACCCTAACCCGTACCCTAACCCTAACCCTAACCCGTACCGTAAACCTAACCCGTACCCTAAACCTAATCCTAACCCTAACCCTTACCCTAATCTGTACCATAACCCTAACCCGTACCCTAACACTAACCCTAACCGTAACCCCTAACCCTAACCCTAACCCGTACCCTAACCCTAACCCTAACCCCTACCCTAACCCTAACCGGTACCCTAACCCTAACACGTACCCTAACCCGTACCCTAACCCTAACCCTAACCCTAACCCTAACACTAACCAGTACCCTAAACCTAACCCTAACCCTAACCCTTACCCTAACCCGTACCCTAACCCTAACCCTAACCCTAACTCGTACACTAACCCGTACCCTAACCCTAACCCTAACCCTATCCCCTAACCCCTAACCCTAACCCTAACCCTAACCCTAACCCGTACTTTAACACTAACACTAACCCTAACCCTAACCCGAACCCTAACCCGTACCCTAAACCTAAACCTTACCCTAACCCTAACACTAACACTTACCCTAATCCTAACCCCTAACCCTAACCCTAACCCTTACCCGTACCCTAACCCTAACCCTAACCAGTACCCTAACCCTAACCCTAACCCGTACCCTAACCCTAAAACATACCCTAACCGTAACCCTAACCCTAACCCTAACCCAACCCTAACCCTAACCCGTACCCTACCCTAACCCTAACCCGTACCCTAACACGTACCCTAACCCTAACCCGTACCTTAACCCAAACCCGTACCCTAACCCTAACCCTAACCCTAACCCTAACCCTAACCCGTACCCTAACCCTAACCCTAACACTTTCCTAAACCTAACCCTAACCCTAACCCTAACCCTAAACCTAACCCGTACCCTAACCCTAACCCGTACCTAACCCGTACCCTAACCTTAACCCTAACCCTAACCCTAACCCGTACCCTAACACTAACCCTAACCCTAACCCTAACCCGTACCCTAAACCTAACCCTAACCCTAAACCTAACCCTAACCCGTACCCTAAACCTAACCCGTACCCTAACCCTAACCCTAACCCGTACCCTAAACCTAACCCTAACCCTAAACCTAACCCTAACCCGTACCCTAAACCTAACCCGTACCCTAACCCTAACCCGTACCCTAAACCTAATCCTAACCCTAACCCTAACCCTAAACCTAACCCTAACCCGTACCCTAACCCTAACCCTAACCCGTACCCTAACACTTCCGGTATCCTAACCCTAACACGTACCCTAAACCGTACCCTAACCCTAACCCTAACTATAACCCTAACGCTAACCCGTACCCTAAACCTAACCCTAACCCTAACCCTACCCTAACCCATACCCTAACCCTTACACTAAACCTAACCCTAACCCGTACCCTAACCCTAATCCTAACCCAAACCCTAACCCTTAACCTAACCCGTACCCTAACCCTAACCCTAACCCTAACTCGTACACTAACCCGTACCCTAACCCTAACCCTAACACTAACCCCTAAACCTAAACCTAACCCTAACCCTAACCCTAACCCGTACTTTAACACTAACACTAACCCTAACCCTAACCCTAACCCTAACCCTAACCCGTACCCTAAACCTAAACCTTACCCTAACCCTAACCCTTACCCTAATCCTAACCCCTAACCCTAACCCTAACCCGTACCCTAAACCTAACACTAAACGTAACCTGTACCCTAACCCTAACCCTAACCCTAACCCGTACCCTAACCCTAACCCTAACCAGTACCCTAACCCTAACCGTAACCCTAAACCGTATCATAACCCTAACCCTAACCGTAATCCTAACCCTAAAACCTAACCCTAACCCTAACCCGTACCCTAACCCTAAACCTAACCCGTACCCTAACCCAAATCCTAACACTAACACTAACCCTAACCCGTACCCTAACCCTAAACTTAACCCGTACCCTAACCCTAACCCTAACCCTAACCCTTTCCTAACCCTAACCCTAACCCTAAACCTAACCCTAACCCTAACCCGTACCCTAACCCTAACCCGTACCCTAACCCTAAACCTAACCCTAATTCTAACCCTAACCCTAACCCGTACGCTAATCCTAACCCTAAACCTAACCCTAACCCTAACCCTAACCCGTACCCTAACCCTAACACGTACCCTAACACTAACCCTAACCCTAACCCCTAACCCTAAACCTAACCCATACCCTAACCCTAACCCTATCCCGTACCCTACCCTAACCGGTACCCTAAACCTAACTCGTACCCTAACCCGTACCCTAACCCTAACCCTAACCCTAACCCGTACCCTAAACCTAACCCTAACCCTAACCCTAACCCGTACCCTAACACTTACCCTAAACCTAACCCTAACCCGTACCTAACCCTAATCCTAACACTAACCCTAACCCTTACACTAACCCGTACCCTAACCCTAAACCTAACCCTAACTCGTACAATAACCCATACCCTAACCCTAACCCTAACCCTAAACCTAACCCCTAACCCTAACCCTAACCCTAACCCTAACCCTAACCCGTACTTTAACACTAACACTAACCCTAAACCTAACCCGAACCCTAACCCGTACCCTAAACCTAAACCTTACCCTAACCCTAACCCTTACACTAATCCTAACCCCTAACCCTAACCCTAAACCGTACCCTAAACCTAACCCTAACCCTAAACCGTACCCTAACCCTAACCCTAACCCTAACCCGTACCCTAACCCTAACCCTAACCAGTACCCCAAACCTAACCCTAACCCGTACCCTAACCCTAAACCGTACCCTAACCCTAACCCTAACCCTAACCCGTACCCTAACCCGTACCCTAAACCTAACCCAACCCTAAACCTAACCCGTACCCTAACCCTAACCCTAACCCGTACCCTAACACGTAACCTAACCCTAACCCGTACCTTAACCCAAAACCGTACCCTAACCCTAACACTAACCCTAACGCTAACCCGTACCCTAACCCTATTCCTAACCCTTTCCTAAACCTAACCCTAACCCTAACCCTAACCCTAACCCGTACCCTAACCCGTACCCTAACCCTAACCCGTACCCTAACCCGTACCCTAACCTTAACCCTAAACATAACCCTAACCTGTACCCTAACCCTAACCCTAACACTAACCCCTACCCTAACCCTAACCCGTACCCTAACCCGTACCCTAACCTTCACCCTAACCCTAACCCTAACCTGTACCCTAACCCTAACCCTAACCCTATCACTAACCCGTACCCTAAACCTAACCCTAACCCTAACCCGTACCCTAACACTAACCCTAACCCTAACCCTAACCCCTAACCCCTAACCCTAACACTAACCCTAACCTGTACCCTAAACCTTACCCAAACCCTAACCCTAACCCTAACCCGTACCCTAACCCTAACCCCAACCCTAACCCTAACCCTAAACCTAACCCGTACTCTAACCCTAAACCTAACCCGTACCCTAACCCTAACCCTAACCCTAACACTAACCCTTTGCTAACACTAACCCTGACCCTAACCCGTACCCTAACCCGTACCCTAACCCTAACCCTAACCCTAAGCCGTACCCTAACCGTAACCCTAACCCGTACCCTAACCCTAACCCTAACCCTAACGGTAACCCTAACCCTAACCCGTACCCTAACCCGTACCCTAAACCTAACCCTAACCCTAAACCTTTCCTAACTCTAACGCTAACCCTAACACTAACCCTAACCCGTACCCTAACCCGAACCCGTACCCTAAACCTAACCCTAACCTTAATCCTAACCCTAACCCGTACGCTAACCCTAACACTAACCCTAACCCTAACCCTAACCCGTAACCTAACCCTAACCCTAACACTAACCCTAACCCTAACCCTAACCCGTACCCTAAACCTAACCCTAACCCGTACCCTAACCCTAACCCGTACCCTAACCCTAACCCTAAGCCTAACCCTAACCCTAACCCTAACCCGTACCCTAAACCTAACCCTAACACTAACACTAACCCTAACCCGTACCCTAACCCTAACACTAAACCTAACCCTAACCCTAACCCGTACACTAACCTGTACCCTAACCCTAACCCAAACCCGTACCCTAACCCGTACCCTAACCCTAACCCTAACCCGTACCCTAACCCTAACCCTAACACTAACCCTAACCCTAACCCGTACCCTAACTCTACCCTTAACCCGTACCCTAACCCGTTCCCTAACCCTAAGCCTTTCCTAACCCTAACCCTAACCCTAACCCTAACCCGTACCCTAACCCTAACCCGTACCCTAACCCTAACTCTAACTCTAAACCTAAACCTAACACTAACCCGTATGCTAACCCTAACCCTAACCCTAACCCTAACCCTAACACTAACCCCTACCCTAACACTATCCCTAACCCTAACCCTAAACCAACACTAACCCGTACCCTAACCCTAACCCGTACCCTAACACTAACCCTAACCCTAACCCTAACCCTTTCCTAACCCTAACCCTAACCCTAAACCTAACCCTAACCCTAACCCGTACCCTAACCCTAACCCGTACCCTAACCCTAAACCTAACCCTAAACCTAACCCTAACCCGTACGCTAACCCTAACCCTAAAACTAACCCTAACCCTAACCTGTACCCTAACGCTAACCCGTACCCTAACCCTAACCCTAACCCTATCCTAACGCTAACCCCTAACCCTAACCCTAACCCGTACCCTAACCCTAACCCTAACCCGTACCATAACCCTAACCCGTACCCTAAACCTAATCCTAACCCTAACCCTTACCCTAACCTGTACCGTAACCCTAACCCGTACCCTAACACTAACCCTAACCGTAACCCCTAACCCTAACCCTAACCCGTACCCTAACCCTAACCCTAACCCCTACCCTAACCCTAACCGGTACCCTAACCCTAATACGTACTCTAACCCGTACCCTAACCCTAACCCTAACCCTAACCCTAAACCTAACCAGTACCCTACACCTAACCCTAACCCTAACCCTTACCCTAACCCGTACCCTAACCCTAACCCTAACCCTAACTCGTACACTAACCCGTACCCTAACCCTAACCCTAACCCTAACCCCTAACCCCTAACCCTAACCCTAACCCTAACCCTAACCCGTACTTTAACACTAACACTAACCCTAACCCTAACCCGAACCCTAACCCGTACCCTAAACCTAAACCTTACCCTAACCCTAACACTAACACTTACCCTAATCCTAACCCCTAACCCTAACCCTAACCCTTACCCGTACCCTAACCCTAACCCTAACCAGTACCCTAACCATAACCCTAACCCGTACCCTAACCCTAAAACATACCCTAACCGTAACCCTAACCCTAACCCTAACCCAACCCTAACCCTAACCCGTACCCTACCCTAACCCTAACCCGTACCCTAACACGTACCCTAACCCTAACCCGTACCTTAACCCAAACCCGTACCCTAACCCTAACCCTAACCCTAACCCTAACCCTAACCCGTACCCTAACCCTAACCCTAACACTTTCCTAAACCTAACCCTAACCCTAACCCTAACCCTAAACCTAACCCGTACCCTAACCCTAAACCGTACCTAACCCGTACCCTAACCTTAACCCTAACCCTAACCCTAACCCGTACCCTAACCCTAACCCTAACCCTAACCCTAACCCGTACCCTAAACCTAACCCTAACCCTAAACCTAACCCTAACCCGTACCCTAAACCTAACCCGTACCCTAACCCTAACCCTAACCCGTACCCTAAACCTAATCCTAACCCTAACCCTAAACCTAACCCGTACCCTAACCCTAAACCTAACCCGTACCCTAACACTAACCGGTACCCTAACCCTAACACGTACCCTAACCCGTACCATAACCCTAACCCTAACCCTAACCCTAACGCTAACCCGTACCCTAAACCTAACCTTAAACCTAACCCTACCCTAACCCGTTCCCTAACCCTTACCCTAAACCTAACCCTAACCCGTACCCTAACCCTAATCCTAACCCTAACCCTAACCCTTACCCTAACCCGTACCCTAACCCTAACCCTAAACCTAACTCGTACACTAACCCGTACCCTAACCCTAACCCTAACCCTAACCCCTAAACCTAAACCTAACCCTAACCCTAACCCTAACCCGTACTTTAACAATAACACTAACCCTAACCCTAACCCTAACCCGTACCCTAAACCTAAACCTTACCCTAATCCTAACCCTAACCCTTACACTAATCCTAACCCCTAACCCTAACCCTAACCCGTACACAAAACCTAACACTAAACCTAACCTGTACCCTAACCCTAACCCTAACCCTAACCCGTACCCTAACCCTAACCCGTACCCTAACCCTAACCCTAACCCTAATCCTAACGCTAACCACTAACCCTAACCCTAACCCGTACCCTAACCCTAACCCTAACCCGTACCCTAACCCTAACCCTAACCCTAAACCTAATCCTAACCCTAACCCTAACCCTAAACTGTACCGTAACCCTAACCGGTACCCTAACACTAACCCTAACCCTAACCCCTAACCCTAAACCTAACCCATACCCTAACCCTAACCCTATCCCGTACACTAACCCTAACCGGTACCCTGACCCTAACTCGTACCCTAACCCGTACCCTAACCCTAACCCTAACCCTAACCCGTACCCTAAACCTAACCCTATCCCTAACCCTAACCCTAACCCGTACCCTAACACTTACCCTAAACCTAACCCTAACCCGAACCCAAACCCTAATCCTAACACTAACCCTAACCCTTACACTAACCCGTACCCTAACCCTAACCCTAACCCTAACTCGTACACTAACCCATACCCTAACCCTAACCGTAACCCTAACCCCTAACCCCTAACCCCTAACCCTAACCCTAACCCTTACCCTAACCCTAACCCGTACTTTAACACTAACACTAACCCTAACCCTAACCCGAACCCTAACCCGTACCCTAAACCTAAACCTTACCCTAACCCTAACCCTAACCCTTACACTAATCCTAACCCCTAACCCTAACCCTAAACCATACCCTAAACCTAACCCTAACCCTAAAACGTACTCCAACCCTAACCCTAACCCTAACCGTTACCCTAAACCTAACCCTAACCAGTACCCTAACCCTAACCCTAACCCGTACCCTAACCCTAAACCGTACCCTAACACTAACCCTAACCCTAACCCGTACCCTAACCCGTACCCTAAACCTAACCCAACCCTAAACCTAACCCGTACCCTAACCCTAACCCTAAACCGTACACTAACACGTACCCTAACCCTAACCCGTACCTTAACCCAAAACCGTACACTAACCCTAACCCTAACCCTAACCCTATCACTAACCCGTACCCTAAACCTAACCCTAAACCTAACCCGTACCCTAACACTAACCCTAACCCTAACCCTAACCCCTAACCCCTAACCCTAACCCTAACCCTAACCTGTACCCTAAACCTTACCCAAACCCTAACCCTAACCCTAACCCGTACCATAACCCTAACCCTAACCCTAAAACTAACCCGTACCCTAACCCTAACCCTAACCCTAACACTAACCCTTTGCTAACCCTAACCCGTACCCTAACCCGTACACTAACCCGTACCCTAACCCTAACCCTACCCCTAACCCGTACCCTAACCCTAACCCTAACCCGTACCCTAACCCTAACCCTAACCCTAACGGTAACCCTAAACCTAACCTGTACCCTAACCCGTACCCTAAACCTAACCCTAACCCTAACCCTTTCCTAACCCTAACCCTAACCCTAACACTAACCCTAACCCATACCCTAACCCTAACCCGTACCCTAAACCTAACCCTAACCCTATTCCTAACCCTAACCCGTACGCTAACCCTAACACTAACCCTAACCCTAAACCTAACCCGTAAACTAACCCTAACCTTAACCCTAACCCTAACCCTAACCCGTACCCTAAACCTAACCCTAACCCGTACCCTAGCCCTAACCCGTACCCTAACCCGTACCCTAACCCTAACCCTAACCCTAACCCTAACCCGTACCCTAACCCTAACCCTAACCCTAAACCTAATCCTAACCCTAACCCTAACCCTAAACTGTACCGTAACCCTAACCCGTACCCTAACACTAACCCTAACCCTAACCCCTAACCCTAAACCTAACCCATACCCTAACCCTAACCCTATCCCGTACACTAACCCTAACCGGTACCCTAACCCTAACTCGTACCCTAACCCGTACCCTAACCCTAACCCTAACCCTAACCCGTACCCTAAACCTAACCCTATCCCTAACCCTAACCCTAACCCGTACCCTAACACTTACCCTAAACCTAACCCTAACCCGAACCCTAACCCTAATCCTAACACTAACCCTAACCCTTACACTAACCCGTACCCTAACCCTAACCCTAACCCTAACTCGTACACTAACCCATACCCTAACCCTAACCGTAACCCTAACCCCTAACCCCTAACCCCTAACCCTAACCCTAACCCTTACCCTAACCCTAACCCGTACTTTAACACTAACACTAACCCTAACCCTAACCCGAACCCTAACCCGTACCCTAAACCTAAACCTTACCCTAACCCTAACCCTAACCCTTACACTAATCCTAACCCCTAACCCTAACCCTAAACCGTACCCTAAACCTAACCCTAACCCTAAACCGTACTCCAACCCTAACCCTAACCATAACCGGTACCCTAAACCTAACCCTAACCAGTACCCTAACCCTAACCCTAACCCGTACCCTAACCCTAAACCGTACCCTAACACTAACCCTAACCCTAACCCGTACCCTAACCCGTACCCTAAACCTAACCCAACCCTAAACCTAACCCGTACCCTAACCCTAACCCTAAACCGTACACTAACACGTACCCTAACCCTAACCCGTACCTTAACCCAAAACCGTACACTAACCCTAACCCTAACCCTAACCCTATCACTAACCCGTACCCTAAACCTAACCCTAAACCTAACCCGTACCCTAACACTAACCCTAACCCTAACCCTAACCCCTAACCCCTAACCCTAACCCTAACCCTAACCTGTACCCTAAACCTTACCCAAACCCTAACCCTAACCCTAACCCGTACCATAACCCTAACCCTAACCCTAAAACTAACCCGTACCCTAACCCTAACCCTAACCCTAACACTAACCCTTTGCTAACCCTAACCCGTACCCTAACCCGTACACTAACCCGTACCCTAACCCTAACCCTACCCCTAACCCGTACCCTAACCCTAACCCTAACCCGTACCCTAACCCTAACCCTAACCCTAACGGTAACCCTAAACCTAACCTGTACCCTAACCCGTACCCTAAACCTAACCCTAACCCTAACCCTTTCCTAACCCTAACCCTAACCCTAACACTAACCCTAACCCATACCCTAACCCTAACCCGTACCCTAAACCTAACCCTAACCCTATTCCTAACCCTAACCCGTACGCTAACCCTAACACTAACCCTAAACCTAACCCGTAAACTAACCCTAACCTTAACCCAAACCCTAACCCTAACCCGTACCCTAAACCTAACCCTAACCCGTACCCTAGCCCTAACCCGTACCCTAACCCGTACCCTAACCCTAACCCTAACCCTAACCCTAACCCGTACCCTAACCCTAACCCTAACCCTAAACCTAATCCTAACCCTAACCCTAACCCTAAACTGTACCGTAACCCTAACCCGTACCCTAACACTAACCCTTACCCTAACCCCTAAACCTAAACCTAACCCATACCCTAACCCTAACCCTATCCCGTACACTAACCCTAACCGGTACCCTAACCCTAACTCGTACCCTAACCCGTACCCTAACCCTAATCCTAACCCTAACCCGTACCCTAAACCTAACCCTATCCCTAACCCTAACCCTAACCCGTACCCTAACACTTACCCTAAACCTAACCCTAACCCGAACCCTAACCCTAATCCTAACACTAACCCTAACCCTTACACTAACCCGTACCCTAACCCTAACCCTAACCCTAACTCGTACACTAACCCATACCCTAACCCTAACCGTAACCCTAACCCTAACACCTAACCCCTAACCCTAACCCTAACCCTTACCCTAACCCTAACCCGTACTTTAACACTAACACTAACACTAACCCTAACCCTAACCCGAACCCTAACCCGTACCCTAAACCTAAACCTTACCCTAACCCTAACCCTAACCCTTACACTAATCCTAACCCCTAACCCTAACCCTAAACCGTACCCTAAACCTAACCCTAACCCTAAACCGTACCCCAACCCTAACCCTAACCCTAACCGGTACCCTAACCCTAACCCTAACCAGTACCCTAACCCTAACCCTAACCCGTACCCTAACCCTAAACCGTACCCTAACACTAACCCTAACCCTAACCCGTACCCTAACCCGTACCCTAAACCTAATCCAACCCTAAACCTAACCTGTACCCTAAACCTAACCCTAAACCGTACACTAACACGTACCCTAACCCTAACCCGTACCTTAACCCAAAACCGTACCCTAAACCTAACCCTAACCCTAACCCTAACCTATTCCTAAACCTTTCCTAAACCTAACCCTAACCCTAACCCGTACCCTAACCCATACCCTGACCCTAACCCGTACCCTAACCCGTACCCTAACCTTAACCCTAACCCTAACCCGTACCCTAACCCTAACCCTAACCCTAACACTAACCCGTACCCTAACCCTAACCCGTACCCTAACCCGTAACCTAACCTTAACCCTAACCCTAACCCTAACCTGTACCCTAACACTAACCCTAACCCTATCACTAACCCGTACCCTAAACCTAACCCTAAACCTAACCCGTACCCTAACACTAACCCTAACACTAACCCTAACCCCTAACCCCTAACCCTAACCGTAATCCTAACCTGTACCCTAAAACTTACCCAAACCCTAACCCTAACCCTAACCCGTACCCTAACCCTAACCCTAACCCTAAACCTAACCCGTACCCTAACCCTAACCCTAACCCTAACACTAACCCTTTGCTAACCCTAACCCGTACCCTAACCCGTACACTAACCCGTACCCTAACCCTAACCCTACCCCTAACCCGTACCCTAACCCTAACCCTAACCCGTACCCTAACCCTAACCCTAACCCTAACGGTAACACTAACCCTAACCTGTACCCTAACCCGTACCCTAAACCTAACCCTAACCCTAACCCTTT
The DNA here is from genome assembly GCA_032313775.1 of Urocyon cinereoargenteus. Taxonomy (NCBI): domain Eukaryota; kingdom Metazoa; phylum Chordata; class Mammalia; order Carnivora; family Canidae; genus Urocyon; species Urocyon cinereoargenteus. The sequence goes on from JAVLSZ010000323.1 coordinate 60,418, forward strand.
CCTAACCCTAACCCTAACCCTAACACTAACCCTAACCCATACCCTAACCCTAACCCGTACCCTAACCCTAAGCCTAACCCTAACCCTTTCCTAACCCTAACACTAACCCTAACCCTAAACCTAATCCGTAACCTAACCCTAACCTTAACCCTAACCCTAACCCTAACCCGTACCCTAAACCTAACCCTAACCCGTACCCTAGCCCTAACCCGTACCCTAACCCTAAGCCTAACCCTAACCCTAACCCTAACCCGTACCCTAAACCTAACCCTAAGACTAACCCTAACCCTAACCCGTACCCTAACCCTAACCCTAACCCTAACCCTAACCCGTACACTAACCTGTACCCTAACCCTAAACCTAACCCTAACCCGTACCCTAACCCTAACCCTAACCCGTACCCTAACCCGTACCCTAACCCTAACCCTAACCCGTACCCTAACCCTAACCCTAACACTAACCCTAACCCTAACCCGTACCCTAACCCTACCCTTAACCCGTACCCTAACCCTAACCCTAACCCTAACCCTTTCCTAACCCTAACCCTAACCCTAACCCGTACCCTAACTCTAACCCGTACCCTAACCCTAACTCTAACCCTAAACCTAACCCTAACACTAACCCGTATGCTAACCCTAACACTAACCCTAACCCTAACCCTAACACTAACCCGTACCCTAACACTAACCGGTACCTAACCCTAACACGTGCCCTAACCCGTACCCTAACCCTAACCCTAACCCTAACCCTAATGCTAACCCGTACCCTAAACCTAAACCTAACCCGTACCCTAACCCTAATCCTAACCCTAACCCTAACCCTTACCCTAACCCGTACCTTAACCCTAACCCTAACCCTAACTCGTACACTAACCCGTACCCTAACCCTAAACCTAACCCTAACCCCTAAACCTAAACCTAACCCTATCCCTAACCCTAACCCGTACTTTAACACTAGCACTTACCCTAACCCTAACCCTAACCCTAACCCATACCCTAAACCTAAACCTTACCCTTACCCTAACCCTAACCCTTACCCTAATCCTAACCCCTAACCCTAAACCTAACCCGTACCCTAAACCTAACACTAAACCTAACATGTACCCTAACCCTAACCCTAACCCTTACCCGTACCCTAACCCTAACCCTAACCAGTACCCTAACCCTAACCCTAACCTTAACCCGTATCATAACCCTAACCCTAACACTAATCCTAACCCTAAAACCTACCCTAACCCTAACCCGTACCCTAACCCTAACCCTAACCCGTACCCTAACCCAAACCCTAACACTAACACTAACCCTAACCCGTACCCTAACCCTAAACTTAACCCTTACCCTAACCCTAACCCTAACCCTAACCCTTTCCTAACCCTAACCCTAACCCTAACCCTAAACCTAACCCTAACCCTAACCCGTACCCTAACCCTAACCCGTACCCTAACCCTAAACCTAACCCTAATCCTAACCCTAACCCTAACCCGTATTCTAACCCTAACCCTAAACCTAACCCTAACCCTAACCCGTACCCTAACCCTAACCCGTACCCTAACCCTAACCCTAACCCTAATCCTAACGCTAACCACTAACCCTAACCCTAACCCGTACCCTAACCCTAACCCTAACCCTAAACCTAATCCTAACCCTAACCCTAACCCTAAACTGTACCGTAACCCTAACCCGTACCCTAACACTAACCCTAACCCTAACACCTAACCCTAAACCTAACCCATACCCTAACCCTAACCATATCCCGTACCCTAACCCTAACCGGTACCCTAACCCTAACTCGCACCCTAACCCGTACCCTAACCCTAACCCTAACCCGTACCCTAAACCTAACCCTAACCCTAACCCTAACCCTAACCGTACCCTAACACTTACCCTAAACCTAACCCTAACCCGTACCCTAACCCTAATCCTAACACTAACCCTAAACCTTACACTAACCCGTACCCTAACCCTAACCCTAACCCTAACTCGTACACTAACCCATACCCTAACCCTAACCCTAACCCTAACCCTAACCCCTAACCCCTAACCCTAACCCTAACCCTAACTCTAACCCTAACCCGTACTTTAACACTAACACTAAACCTAACCCTAACCCGAATCCTAACCCGTACCCTAAACCTAAACCTTACCCTAACACTAACCCTAACCCTTACACTAATGCTAACCCCTAATCCTAACCCTAAACCGTACCCTAAACCTAACCCTAACCCTAAACCGTACCCTAACCCTAACCCTAACCCTAACCCGTACCCTAACCCTAAACCTAACCAGTACCCTAACCCTAACCCTAACCCGTACCCTAACCCTAAACCGTACCCTAACCCTAACCCTAACCCTAACCCTAACCCTAAACCTAACCCGTACCCTAACCCGTACCCTAAACCTAACCCAAACCTAAACCTAACCCGTACCCTAACCCTAACCCTAACCCGTACCCTAACACGCACCCTAACCCTAACCCGTACCTTAACCCAAAACCGTACCCTAACCCTAACCCTAACCCGTAACCTAACCCTATTCCTAACCCTTTCCTAAACCTAACCCTAACCCTAACCCTAACCCTAACCCTAACCCGTACCCTAACCCGTACCCTAACCCTAACCCGTACCCTAACCCGCACCCTAACCTTAACCCTAACCCTAACCCTAACCCGTACCCTAACCCTAACCCTAACCCTAACACTAACCCGTAACCTAACCCTAACCCGTACCCAACCCGTACCCTAACCTTAAACCTAACCCTAACCCTAAGCTGTACCCTAACCCTAACCCTAACCCTATCACTAACCCGTACCCTAAACCTAACCCTAACCCTAACCCATACCCTAACACTAACCCTAACCCTAACCCTAACCCCTAACCCCTAACACTAACCCTAACCCTAACCTGTACCCTAAACCTTACCCAAACCCTAACCCTAACCCTAACCCGTACCCTAACCCTAACCCTAACCCTAACCCTAACCCGTACACTAACCCTAAACCTAACCCGTACCCTAACCCTAACCCTAACCCTAACACTAACCCTTTGCTAACACTAACCCTAACCCTAACCCGTACCCTAACCCGTACCCTAACCTGTACCCTAACCCTAACCCTAACCCTAACCCGTACCCTAACCCTAACCCTAACCCGTACCCTAAACCTAACCCTAACCCTAACGGTAACCCTAACCCTAACCCGTACCCTAACCTGTACCCTAAACATAACCCTAACCCTAAACCTTTCCTAACCCTAACCCTAACCCTAACACTAACCCTAACCCGTACCCTAACCCTAACCCGTACCCTAAACCTAACCCTAACCCTAACCCTAATCCTAACCCTAACCCGTACGCTAACCCTAACACTAACCCTAACCCTAACCCTAAGCCGTAACCTAACCCTAACCCTAACAATAACCCTAACCAAAACCCTAACCCGTACCCTAAACCTAACCCTAACCCGTACCCTAACCCTAACCCGTACCCTAACCCTAACCCTAAGCCTAACCTAACCCTACCCCTAACCTGTACCCTAAACCCAACCCTAACACTAACCCTAACCCTAACCCGTACCCTAACCCTAACCCTAACCCTAACCCTAACCCTAACACGTACACTAACCTGTACCCTAACCCTAACCCTAACCCTAACCCGTACCCTAACCCTAACCCTAACCCGTACCCAAATCTACCCTTAACCCATACCCTAACCCTAACCCTAACCCTTTCCTAACCCTAACCCTAACCCTAACCCGTACCCTAACCCTAACCCGTACCCTAACCCTAAATCTAACCCTAAACCTAACCCTAACACTAACCCGTATGCTAACCCTAACCCTAACCCTAACCCTAACACCAAACCGTAACCTAACCCTAACCCGTACCCTAACATTAACCCTAACCCTAATCTTATCCCTAAACCCTAACCCTAACCCTAACCCGTACCCTAACCCTAACCCTAATCCGTACCCTAACCCTAACCCGTACCCTAAACCTAATCCTAACCCTAAACCTAAACCTAACCTGTACCCTAAACCTAACCCGTACCCTAACCCTAACCCTAAACCTAACCCCTAACCCTAACCCTAAACCGTACCCTAACCCTAACCCTAACCCGTACCCTAACCCTAACCGGTACCCTAACCCTAACACGTACCCTAACCCACCCTAAACCTAACCCTAACCCTAACCGTACCCTAACCCTAACCCTAACCCTAACCCTAACCCTAACCCGTACCCTAAACCTAACCCTAAACCCTAACCCTAACCCTAACCCGTACCCTAATCCTAACCCTAACCCTAACCCGTACCCTAACCGTAACCCTAACACTAACCCGTACCCTAACCCTAACCCTAACCAGTACCCTAACCCTAACCATAACCCGTACCCTAACCCTAACCCGTACCCTAACCCTAACCCTAAACCTAACCCTAACCCGTACCCTAACCGTAACACTAACCCTAACACTAAACGGTACCCTAAACCTAACCCGACCCTAACCCGTACCCTAACCCTCACCCTAACCCTAACCCTAACCCCTAACCACTAACCATAACACTAACCCTAAACCGTACCCTAAACCTAACCCTAACCCTAACCCTAACCCGTACCCTAACCCTAACCCTAACCCGTACCATAACCCTAAACCTAACCCTAAGCCTAACCCTAACCCTTTCCTAACCCTAACCCTAACCCTAACCCTAACCCGTACCCTAACCCTAACCCTAACCCTAACCCTAACCAGTACGCTAACCCTAAACCTAAACCTAACCCTAACCCTAACCCGTTCCCTAACCCGTAACCTAACCCTAACCCTAACCCGTACCCTAACCCTAACCCTAACCCTAACCCGTACCCTAACCATAACCCTAACCCGAACACTAACCCGTACCCTAACCCTAACCCGTACCCTAACCCGTACCCTAACCCTCACCCTAACCCTAACCCTAACCCTAACCCCTAACCCCTAACCCTAACCCTAACCCTAACCCATACCCTAAACCTAACCCTAACCCTAAACCTAACCCTAACACTAACCCGTACGCTAACCCTAACCCTAATCCGTACACTAACCCTAACCCGTACCCTAAAACTAATCCTAACCCTAACCCTAACCCTAACCCGTACCCTACCCCTAACCCGTACCCTAACCGTAACCCTAACCCTAACCCCTAACCCCAACCCGTACACTAACCCTAACCCTAACCCTAACCCGTACCCTAACCCTAACCGGTACCCTAACCCTAACACGTACCCTAACACTAACCCTAACCCTAACCCTAACCCGTACCCTAACCCGTACCCAAACCTAACCCTACCCTAACCCTAACCCGTAACCTAACCCTTACCCTAAACCTAACCCTAACCCGTACCCTAACCCTAATCCTAACCCTAACCCTAACCCTTACCCTAACCCATACCCTAACCCTAACCCTAACCCTTACTCGTACCCTAACCCGTACCCTAACCCTAAATCTAACCCTAACCCTAACCCCTAACACCTAACCCTAACCCTAACCCTAACACTAACCCGTACTTTAACACTAACACTAACCCTAAACCTAACCCTAACCCGTACCCTAAACCTAACCATAACCCCTAACCCTAACCCGTACCCTAAACCTAACCCTAACCCTAACCTATACCCTAACCCTAACCCTAACACTAACCCGTACCCTAAACCTAACCATAACCAGTACCCTAACCCTAACCCTAACCCGTACCCTAACCCTAACCCGTACCCTAACCCTAAACCTAACCCTAACCGTAACCCGTACCCTAACCCGTACGCTAACCCTAACCCGTACCATAACCCTAAACCTGACCCAACCCTAACCCTAACCCGTACCCTAACACGTACCCTAACCCTAACCCGTACCTTAACCCTAACCCGTACCCTAAAACTAACCCTAACCCTTACTCTAACCCGTACCCTAACCCTAACCCTAACCCTTTCCTAAACCTAACCCTAACCCTAAACCTAACCCTAACCCTAACCCGTACCCTAACCCTAACCCTAACTCTAACCCTAACCCGTACCCTAACCCTAACACGTACCCTACCCCTACCCCTAACCCTAACCCGTACCCTAACCCGTACCCTAACCTTAACCCTAACCATTACCCTAACCGTAATCCCTAACCCCTAACCCTAACCCTTACCCTAACCCTAACCCTAACCCGTACCTTAACCCTAACCCTAACCCTAACCCTAACCCGTACCCTAAACCTAACCTTACCCCGTACCCTAACCCTAACCCTAACCCTAACACTAACCCTTTCCTAACCCTAACCGTAACCCTAACCCTAACCCATACCCTACCCCTAACCCGTACCCTAACCCTAACCCTAACCCTAACCCTAACCCTAACCCTAACCCCAACACGTACACTAACCCTAACCCTAACCCTAACGCTAACCCGTACCCTAACCCTAACCCGTTCCTTAACCCTTACCCTAACCCTAACCCTAACCCGTACCCTAACCCTAATCCTAACCCTAACCCTAACACTTACCCTAACCCGTACCCAAACCCTAACCCGTACCCTAACACTAACACCCTAACACTAACCCCTACCCTAACCCTAACCCGTACCCTAACCCGTACCCTAACCTTAACCCTAACCCTAACCCTAACCTGTACCCTAACCCTAACCATAACCCTATCACTAACCCGTACCCTAAACCTAACCCTAACCCTAACCCTTACCCTAACCCTAACCCTAACCCGTACCCTAACACGTACCCTAACCCTAACCCGTACCTTAACCCAAAACCGTACCCTAACCCTAACCCTAACCCGTAACCTAACCCTATTCCTAACCCTTTCCTAAACCTAACCCTAACCCTAACCCTAACCCTAACCCGTACCCTAACCCGTACCCTAACCCGTACCCTAACCCTAACCCTAACCCTAACCCGTACCCTAACCCTAACCCTAACCCGTACCCTAAACCTAACCCTAACCCTAACGGTAACCCTAACCCTAACCCGTACCCTAACCCGTACCCTAAACATAACCCTAACCCTAAACCTTTCCTAACCCTAACCCTAACCCTAACACTAACCCTAACCCGTACCGTAACCCTAACCCGTACCCTAAACCTAACCCTAACCCTAATCCTAACCCTAACCCGTACGCTAACCCTAACACTAACCCTAACCCTAACCCTAACCCGTAACCTAACCCTAACCCTAACAATAACCCTAACCAAAACCCTAACCCGTACCCTAAACCTAACCCTAACCCGTACCCTAACCCTAACCCGTACCCTAACCCTAACCCTAAGCCTAACCCTAACCCTAACCCTAACCTGTACCCTAAACCCAACCCTAACACTAACCCTAACCCTAACCCGTACCCTAACCCTAACCCTAACCCTAACCCTAACCCTAACACGTACACTAACCTGTACCCTAACCCTAACCCTAACCCTAACCCGTACCCTAACCCTAACCCTAACCCGTACCCAAATCTACCCTTAACCCATACCCTAACCCTAAACCTAACCCTAACCCTTTCCTAACCCTAACCCTAACCCTAACCCTAACCCGTACCCTAACCCTAACCCGTACCCTAACCCTAAATCTAACCCTAAACCTAACCCTAACACTAACCCGTATGCTAACACTAACCCTAACCCTAACCCTAACCCTAACACCAAACCGTAACCTAACCCTAACCCGTACCCTAACACTAACCCTAACCCTAATCTTATCCCTAAACCCTAACCCTAACCCTAACCCGTACCCTAACCCTAAACCTAATCCGTACCCTAACCCTAACCCGTACCCTAAACCTAATCCTAACCCTAAACCTAAACCTAACCTGTACCCTAAACCTAACCCGTACCCTAACCCTAACCCTAAACCTAACCCCTAACCCTAACCCTAAACCGTACCCTAACCCTAACCCTAACCCGTACCCTAACCCTAACCGGTACCCTAACCCTAACACATACCCTAACCCACCCTAAACCTAACCCTAACCCTAACCGTACCCTAACCCTAACCCTAACCCTAACCCTAACCCTAACCCGTACCCTAAACCTAACCCTAAACCCTAACCCTAACCCTAACCCGTACCCTAATCCTAACCCTAACCCTAACCCGTACCCTAACCCTAACCCTAACACTAACCCGTACCCTAACCCTAACCCTAACCAGTACCCTAACCCTAACCATAACCCGTACCCTAACCCTAACCCGTACCCTAACCCTAACCCTAAACCTAACCCTAACCCGTACCCTAACCGTAACACTAACCCTAACACTAAACGGTAACCTAAACCTAACCCGACCCTAACCCGTACCCTAACCCTCACCCTAACCCTAACCCTAACCCCTAACCACTAACCATAACACTAACCCTAAACCGTACCCTAAACCTAACCCTAACCCTAACCCTAACCCGTACCCTAACCCTAACCCTAACCCGTACCATAACCCTAAACCTAACCCTAAGCCTAACCCTAACCCTTTCCTAACCCTAACCCTAACCCTAACCCTAACCCGTACCCTAACCCTAACCCTAACCCTAACCCTAACCAGTACGCTAACCCTAAACCTAAACCTAACCCTAACCCTAACCCGTTCCCGAACCCGTAACCTAACCCTAACCCTAACCCGTACCCTAACCCTAACCCTAACCCGTACCCTAACCATAACCCTAACCCGAACACTAACCCGTACCCTAACCCTAAACCGTACCCTAACCCGTACCCTAACCCTCACCCTAACCCTAACCCTAACCCTAACCCCTAACCCCTAACCCTAACCCTAACCCTAACCCATACCCTAAACCTAACCCTAACCCTAAACCTAACCCTAACACTAACCCGTACGCTAACCCTAACCCTAACCCTAACCCTAACCCTAACACTAAACCGTACCCTAACCCTAACCCGTACCCTAACACTAACCCTAACCCTAATCCTAACCCTAAACCCTAACCCTAACCCTAACCCGTACCCTAACCCTAACCCTAATCCGTACACTAACCCTAACCCATACCCTAAAACTTATCCTAACCCTAACCCTAACCCTAACCCGTACCCTACCCCTAACCCGTACCCTAACCCTAACCCTAACCCTAACCCCTAAACCCAACCCGTACACTAACCCTAACCCTAACCCTAACCCGTACCCTAACCCTAACCGGTACCCTAACCCTAACACGTACCCTAACCCTAACCCTAACCCTAACCCTAACCCGTACCCTAACCCGTACCCAAACCTAACCCTACCCTAACCCTAACCCGTAACCTAACCCTTACCCTAAACCTAACCCTAACCCGTACCCTAACCCTAATCCTAACGCTAACCCTAACCCTTACCCTAACCCATACCCTAACCCTAACCCTAACCCTTACTCGTACCCTAACCCGTACCCTAACCCTAAATCTAACCCTAACCCTAACCCCTAACACCTAACCCTAACCCTAACCCTAACACTAACCCGTACTTTAACACTAACACTAACCCTAAACCTAACCCTAACCCGTACCCTAAACCTAACCATAACCCCTAACCCTAACCCTAACCCGTACCCTAAACCTAACCCTCACCCTAACCTGTACCCTAACCCTAACCCTAACACTAACCCGTACCCTAAACCTAACCAAAACCAGTACCCTAACCCTAACCCTAACCCGTACCCTAACCCTAACCCGTACCCTAACCCTAAACCTAACCCTAACCGTAACCCGTACCCTAACCCGTACGCTAACCCTAACCCGTACCATAACCCTAAACCTGACCCAACCCTAACCCTAACCCGTACCCTAACACGTACCCTAACCCTAACCCGTACCTTAACCCTAACCCGTACCCTAAAACTAACCCTAACCCTTACTCTAACCCGTACCCTAACCCTAACCCTAACCCTTTCCTAAACCTAACCCTAACCCTAAACCTAACCCTAACCCTAACCCGTACCCTAACCCTAACCCTAACTCTAACCCTAACCCGTACCCTAACCCTAACACGTACCCTACCCCTACCCCTAACCCTAACCCGTACCCTAACCCGTACCCTAACCTTAACCCTAACCATTACCCTAACCGTAATCCCTAACCCCTAACCCTAACCCTTACCCTAACCCTAACCCTAACCCGTACCTTAACCCTAACCCTAACCCTAACCCTAACCCGTACCCTAAACCTAACCTTACCCCGTACCCTAACCCTAACCCTAACCCTAACACTAACCCTTTCCTAACCCTAACCATAACCCTAACCCTAACCCGTACCCTACCCCTAACCCGTACCCTAACCCTAACCCTAAACCTAACCCTAACCCCAACACGTACACTAACCCTAACCCTAACCCTAACCCTAACCCGTACCCTAACCCTAACCCGTACCCTAACCCTAACCCGTACCCTAACACTAACCCTAACCCTAACCCGTACCCTAACCCGTACCCTAACCCGTACCCTAACCCTAACCCGTACACTAACCCGTACCCTAACCCTAACCCTAACCCTAACCCTAACCTAACCCCTACCCTAAACCTAACCCTAACCCTAACCCTAACCCTAACCCATACCCTAAACCTAAACCTTACCCTTACCCTAACCCTAACCCTTAACCTAATCCTAACCCCTAACCCTAAACCTAACCCGTACCCTAAACCTAACACTAAACCTAACCTGTACCCTAACCCTAACCCTAACCCGTACCCTAACCCTAACCCTAACCAGTACCCTAAACCTAACCCTAACCTTAACCCGTATCATAACCCTAACCCTAACACTAATCCTAACCCTAAAACCTAACCCTAACCCTAACCCGTACCCTAACCCTAACCCTAACCCGTACCCTAACCCAAACCCTAACACTAACACTAACCCTAACCCGTACCCTAACCCTAAACTTAACCCTTACCCTAACCCTAACCCTAACCCTAACCCTTTCCTAACCCTAACCCTAACCCTAAGCCTAAACCTAACCCTACCCCTAACCCGTACCCTAACCCTAACCTGTACCCTAACCCTAAACCTAACCCTAATCCTAACCCTAACCCTAACCCGTATTCTAACCCTAACCCTAAACCTAACCCTAACCCTAACCCATACCCTAACCCTAACCTGTACCCTAACCCTAACCCTAACCCTAATCCTAACGCTAACCACTAACGCTAACCCTAACCCGTACCCTAACCCTAACCCTAAACCTAAACCTAATCCTAACCCTAACCCTAACCCTAAACTGTACCGTAACCCTAACCCGTACCCTAACACTAACCCTAACCCTAACACCTAACCCTAAACCTAAACCATACCCTAACCCTAACCATATCCCGTACCCTAACCCTAACCGGTACCCTAACCCTAACTCGCACCCTAACCCGTACCCTAACCCTAACCCTAACCCTAACCCGTACCCTAAACCTAACCCTAACCCTAACCCTAACCCTAACCCGTACCCTAACACTTACCCTAAACCTAACCCTAACCCGTACCCTAACCCTAATCCTAACACTAACCCTAAACCTTACACTAACCCGTACCCTAACCCTAACCCTAACCCTAACTCGTACACTAACCCATACCCTAACCCTAACCCTAACCCTAACCCTAACCCTAACCCCTAACCCCTAACCCTAACCCTAACCCTAACTCTAACCCTAACCCGTACTTTAACACTAACACTAAACCTAACCCTAACCCGAATCCTAACCCGTACCCTAAACCTAAACCTTACCCTAACACTAACCCTAACCCTTACACTAATGCTAACCCCTAATCCTAACCCTAAACCGTACCCTAAACCTAACCCTAACCCTAAACCGTACCCTAACCCTAACCCTAACCCTAACCCGTACCCTAACCCTAACCCTAACCAGTACCCTAACCCTAACCCTAACCCGTACCCTAACCCTAAACCGTACCCTAACCCTAACCCTAACCCTAAACCTAACCCTAACCCTAACCCGTACCCTAACCCGTACCCTAAACCTAACCCAAACCTAAACCTAACCCGTACCCTAACCCTAACCCTAACCCGTACCCTAACACGTACCCTAACCCTAACCCGTACCTTAACCCAAAACCGTACCCTAACCCTAACCCTAACCCGTAACCTAACCCTATTCCTAACCCTTTCCTAAACCTAACCCTAACCCTAACCCTAACCCGTACCGTAACCCGTACCCTAACCCTAACCCGTACCCTAACCCGCACCCTAACCTTAACCCTAACCCTAACCCTAACCCGTACCCTAACCCTAACCCTAACCCTAACACTAACCCGTAACCTAACCCTAACCCGTACCCTAACCCGTACCCTAACCTTAAACCTAACCCTAACCCTAAGCTGTACCCTAACCCTAACGCTAACCCTATCACTAACCCGTACCCTAGACCTAAACCTAACACTAACCCATACCCTAACACTAACCCTAACCCTAACCCTAACCCCTAACCCCTAACCCTAACCCTAACACTAACCTGTATCCTAAACCTTACCCAAACCCTAACCCTAACCCTAACCCGTACCCTAACCCTAACCATAACCCTAACCCTAACCCTAACCCGTACACTAACCCTAAACCTAACCCGTACCCTAACCCTAACCCTAACCCTAACACTAACCCTTTGCTAACACTAACCCTAACCCTAACCCGTACCCTAACCCGTACCCTAACCCGTACCCTAACCCTAACCCTAACCCTAACCCGTACCCTAACCCTAACCCTAAACCGTACCCTAAACATAACCCTAACCCTAACGGTAACCCTAACCCTAACCCGTACCCTAACCCGTACCCTAAACATAACCCTAACCCTAAACCTTTCCTAACCCTAACCCTAACCCTAACACTAACCCTAACCCGTAACCTAACCCTAACCCGTACCCTAAACCTAACCCTAACCCTAATCCTAACCCTAACCCGTACGCTAACCCTAACACTAACCCTAACCCTAACCCTAACCCGTAACCTAACCCTAACCCTAACAATAACCCTAACCAAAACCCTAACCCGTACCCTAAACCTAACCCTAACCCGTACCCTAACCCTAACCCGTACCCTAACCCTAACCCTAAGCCTAACCCTAACCCTAACCCTAACCTGTACCCTAAACCCAACCCTAACACTAACCCTAACCCTAACCCGTACCCTAACCCTAACCCTAAGCCTAACCCTAACCCTAACACGTACACTAACCTGTACCCTAACCCTAACCCTAACCCTAACCCGTACACTAACCCTAACCCTAACCCGTACCCAAATCTACCCTTAACCCATACCCTAACCCTAACCCTAACCCTAAACCTTTCCTAACCCTAACCCTAACCCTAACCCTAACCCGTACCCTAACCCTAACCCGTACCCTAACCCTAACTCTAACCCTAAACCTAACCCTAACACTAACCCGTATGCTAACCCTAACCCTAACCCTAACCCTAACCCTAACACCAAACCGTAACCTAACCCTAACCCGTACCCTAACACTAACCCTAACCCTAATCTTATCCCTAAACCCTAACCCTAACCCTAACCCGTACCCTAACCCTAAACCTAATCCGTACCCTAACCCTAACCCGTACCCTAAACCTAATCCTAACCCTAAACCTAAACCTAACCTGTACCCTAAACCTAACCCGTACCCTAACCCTAACCCTAAACCTAACCCCTAACCCTAACCCTAAACCGTACCCTAACCCTAACCCTAACCCGTACCCTAACCCTAACCGGTACCCTAACCCTAACACGTACCCTAACCCACCCTAAACCTAACCCTAACCCTAACCGTACCCTAACCCTAACCCTAACCCTAACCCTAACCCTAACCCTACCCTAACCCTAATCCTAACCCTAACCCTAACCGTTAACCTAACCCGTACCCTAACCCTAACCCTAACCCTAACTTGTACACTAACCCGTACCCTAACCCTAACCCTAACGTTAACCCCTAAACCTAAACCTAACCCTAACCTTAACCCTAACCCGTACTTTAACACTAACACTAACCCTAACCTTAACCCTAACCCTAACCCATACCCTAAACCTAAACCTTACCCTAACCCTAACACTAACACTTACCCTAATCCTAACCCCTAACCCTAACCCTAACCCGTACACTAAACCTAACCCTAACCATAACCCGTACCCTAACATTAACACTAACCCTAACCCGTACCCTAACCCTAAGCCTAACCAGTACCCTAACCCTAACCCTAACCCGTACCCTAACCCTAAACCGTACCCTAACCCAAACCCTAACCCTAACCCTAACCCTAACCCAACCCTAACACTATCCCGTACACTACCCTAACCCTAACCCGTACCCTAACACGTACCCTAACCCTAACCCGTACCTTAACATAAACCCGTACCCTAACCCTAACCCTAACCCTAACCCTAACCCGTACCCTAACCCTAACCCTAACACTTTCCTAAACCTAACCCTAACCCTAACCCTAACCCTAAACCTAACCCGTACCCTAACCCTAACCCGTACCCTAACCCGTACCCTAACCTTAACCCTAACCCTAACCCTAACCCGTACCCTAACCCTAACCCTAAACCTAACCCTAACCCGTACCCTAAACCTAACCCTAACCCTAAACCTAACCCTAACCCGTACCCTAATCCTAACCCGTACCCTAACCCCAACCCTAACCCGTACCCTAAACCTAATCCTAAACCTAACCCTAACCCTAAACCTAACCCTAACCCGTACCCTAACCCTAACCCTAACACTTTCCTAAACCTAACCCTAACCCTAACCCTAATCCTAACCCTAAACCTAACCCGTACCCTAACCCTAACCCGTACCCTAACCTGTACCCTAACCTTAACCCTAACCCTAACCCTAACCCGTACCCTAACCCTAACCCTAACCCTAACCCTAACCCGTACCCTAAACCTAACCCTACCCCTAAACCTAACCCTAACCCGTACCCTAAACCTAACCCGTACCCTAACCCTAACCCTAACCCGTACCCTAAACCTAATCCTAACCCTAACACTAACCCTAACCCTAACCCTAAACCGTACCCTAACCCTAACCCTAACCCGTACCCTAACACTTCCGGTACCCTAACCCTAACACGTACCCTAACCCGTACCCTAACCCTAACCCTAACTATAACCCTAACGCTAACCCGTACCCTAAACCTAACCCTAACCCTAACCTTACCCTAACCCATACCCTAACCCTTACCCTAAACCTAACCCTAACCCGTACCCTAACCCTAATCCTAACCCTAACCCTAACCCTTACCCTAACCCGTACCCTAACCCTAACCCTAACTCGTACACTAACCCGTACCCTAACCCTAACCCTAACCCCTAAACCTAAACCTAACCCTAACCCTAACCCTAACCCGTACTTTAACACTAACACTAACCCTAACACTAACCCTAACCCTAACCCGTACCCTAAACCTAAACCTTACCCTATCCCTAACCCTTACCCTAATCCTAACCCCTAACCCTAACCCTAACCCGTACCCTAAACCTAACACTAAACCTAACCTGTACTCTAACCCTAACCCTAACCCTAACCCGTACCCTAACCCTAACCCTAACCCGTACCCTAACCCTAACCGTAACCCTAACCCGTATCATAACCCTAACCCTAACCGTAATCCTAACCCTAAAACCTAACCCTAACCCTAACCCGTACCCTAACCCTAACCCTAACCCGTACCCTAACCCAAACCCTAACACTAACACTAACCCTAACCCGTACCCTAACCCTAAACTTAACCCGTACCCTAACCCTAACCCTAACCCTAACCCTTTCCTAACCCTAACACTAACCCTAAACCTAACCCTAACCCTAACCCGTACCCTAACCCTAACCCGTACCCTAACCCTAAACCTAACCCTAATTCTAACCCTAAACCTAACCCGTACGCTAATCCTAACCCTAAACCTAACCCTAACCCTAACCCTAACCCGTACCCTAACCCTAACCCGTACCCTAACCCTAACCCTAACCCTAATCCTAACGCTAACCACTAACCCTAACCCTAACCCATACCCTAACCCTAACCCTAACCCGTACCCTAACCCTAACCCTAACCCTAAACCTAATCCTAACCCTAACCCTAACCCTAAACTGTACCGTAACCCTAACACGTACCCTAACACTAACCCTAACCCTAACCCCTAACCCTAAACCTAACCCATACCCTAACCCTAACCCTATCCCGTACCCTAACCCTAACCGGTACCCTAACCCTAACTCGTAAACTAACCCGTACCCTAACCCTAACCCTAACCCGTACCCTAAACCTAACCCTAACCCTAACCCTAACCTGTACCCTAACACTTACCCTAAACCTAACCCTAACCCGTACCCTAACCCTAACCCTAATCCTAACACTAACCCTAACCCTTACACTAACCCGTACCCTAACCCTAACCCTAACCCTAACTCGTACACTAACCCATACCCTAACCCTAACCCTAACCCTAACCCTAACCCTAACCCCTAACCCTAACCCTAACCCTAAACCTAAACCTAACCATAACCCGTACTTTAACACTAACACTAACCCTAAACCTAACCCGAACCCTAACCCGTACCCTAAACCTAAACCTTACCCTAACCCTAACCCTAACCCTTACACTAATCCTAACCCCTAACCCTAACCCTAAACCGTACCCTAAACCTAACCCTAACCCTAAACCGTACCCTAACCCTAACCCTAACCCTAACCCGTACCCTAACCCTAACCCTAACCAGTACCCCAACCCTAACCCTAACCCGTACCCTAACCCTAAACCGTACCCTAACCCTAACCCTAACCCTAACCCGTACCCTAACCCGTACCCTAAACCTAACCCAACCCTAAACCTAACCCGTACCCTAACCCTAACCCTAACCCGTACCCTAACACGTACCCTAACCGTAACCCGTACCTTAACCCAAAACCGTACCCTAACCCTAACCCTAACCCTAACGCTAACCCGTACCCTAACCCTATTCCTAACCCTATCCTAAACCTAACCCTAACCCTAACCCTAACCCTTACCCGTACACTAAACCTAACCCTAACCCTAACACGTACCCTAACATTAACACTAACCCTAACCCGTACCCTAACCCTAACCCTAACCAGTACCCTAACCCTAACCCTAACCCGTACCCTAACCCTAAACCGTACCCTAACCCTAACCCTAACCCTAACCCAACCCTAACCCTATCCCGTACCCTACCCTAACCCTAACCCTTACCCTAACACGTACCCTAACCCTAAACCGTACCTTAACCCAAACCCGTACCCTAACCCTAACCCTAACCCTAACCCTAACCCGTACCCTAACCCTAACCGTAACACTTTCCTAAACCTAACCCTAACCCTAACCCTAACCCTAAACCTAACCCGTACCCTAACCCTAACCCGTACCCTAAACCGTACCCTAACCTTAACCCTAACCCTAACCCTAACCCGTACCCTAACCCTAACCCTAACCCTAACCCTAACCCGTACCCTAAACCTAACCCTAACCCTAAACCTAACCCTAACCCGTACCCTAAACCTAACCCGTACCCTAAACCTAACCCTAACCCGTACCCTAAACCTAATCCTAACCCTTACCCTAACCCTAACCCTAACCCGTACCCTAACCCTAACCCTAACACTTTCCTAAACCTAAACCTAACCCTAACCCTAACCCTAAACCTAACCCGTACCCTAACCCTAACCCGTACCCTAACCCGTACCCAAACCTTAACCCTAACCCTAACCCTAACCCGTACCCTAACCCTAACCCTAACCCTAACCCTAACCCGTACCCTAAACCTAACCCTAACCCTAAACCTAACCCTAACCCGTACCCTAAACCTAACCCGTACCCTAACCCTAACCCGTACCCTAAACCTAATCCTAACCCTAACCCTAACCCTAAACCTAACCCTAACCCGTACCCTAACCCTAACCCTAACCCGTACCCTAACACTTCCGGTATCCTAACCCTAACACGTACCCTAAACCGTACCCTAACCCTAACCCTAACTATAACCCTAACGCTAACCCGTACCCTAAACCTAACCCTAACCCTAACCCTACCCTAACCCATACCCTAACCCTTACACTAAACCTAACCCTAACCCGTACCCTAACCCTAATCCTAACCCAAACCCTAACCCTTAACCTAACCCGTACCCTAACCCTAACCCTAACCCTAACTCGTACACTAACCCGTACCCTAACCCTAACCCTAACACTAACCCCTAAACCTAAACCTAACCCTAACCCTAACCCTAACCCGTACTTTAACACTAACACTAACCCTAACCCTAACCCTAACCCTAACCCGTACCCTAAACCTAAACCTTACCCTAACCCTAACCCTTACCCTAATCCTAACCCCTAACCCTAACCCTAACCCGTACCCTAAACCTAACACTAAACGTAACCTGTACCCTAACCCTAACCCTAACCCTAACCCGTACCCTAACCCTAACCCTAACCAGTACCCTAACCCTAACCGTAACCCTAAACCGTATCATAACCCTAACCCTAACCGTAATCCTAACCCTAAAACCTAACCCTAACCCTAACCCGTACCCTAACCCTAAACCTAACCCGTACCCTAACCCAAATCCTAACACTAACACTAACCCTAACCCGTACCCTAACCCTAAACTTAACCCGTACCCTAACCCTAACCCTAACCCTAACCCTTTCCTAACCCTAACCCTAACCCTAAACCTAACCCTAACCCTAACCCGTACCCTAACCCTAACCCGTACCCTAACCCTAAACCTAACCCTAATTCTAACCCTAACCCTAACCCGTACGCTAATCCTAACCCTAAACCTAACCCTAACCCTAACCCTAACCCGTACCCTAACCCTAACACGTACCCTAACACTAACCCTAACCCTAACCCCTAACCCTAAACCTAACCCATACCCTAACCCTAACCCTATCCCGTACCCTACCCTAACCGGTACCCTAAACCTAACTCGTACCCTAACCCGTACCCTAACCCTAACCCTAACCCTAACCCGTACCCTAAACCTAACCCTAACCCTAACCCTAACCCGTACCCTAACACTTACCCTAAACCTAACCCTAACCCGTACCTAACCCTAATCCTAACACTAACCCTAACCCTTACACTAACCCGTACCCTAACCCTAAACCTAACCCTAACTCGTACAATAACCCATACCCTAACCCTAACCCTAACCCTAAACCTAACCCCTAACCCTAACCCTAACCCTAACCCTAACCCTAACCCGTACTTTAACACTAACACTAACCCTAAACCTAACCCGAACCCTAACCCGTACCCTAAACCTAAACCTTACCCTAACCCTAACCCTTACACTAATCCTAACCCCTAACCCTAACCCTAAACCGTACCCTAAACCTAACCCTAACCCTAAACCGTACCCTAACCCTAACCCTAACCCGTACCCTAACCCTAACCCTAACCAGTACCCCAAACCTAACCCTAACCCGTACCCTAACCCTAAACCGTACCCTAACCCTAACCCTAACCCTAACCCGTACCCTAACCCGTACCCTAAACCTAACCCAACCCTAAACCTAACCCGTACCCTAACCCTAACCCTAACCCGTACCCTAACACGTAACCTAACCCTAACCCGTACCTTAACCCAAAACCGTACCCTAACCCTAACACTAACCCTAACGCTAACCCGTACCCTAACCCTATTCCTAACCCTTTCCTAAACCTAACCCTAACCCTAACCCTAACCCTAACCCGTACCCTAACCCGTACCCTAACCCTAACCCGTACCCTAACCCGTACCCTAACCTTAACCCTAAACATAACCCTAACCTGTACCCTAACCCTAACCCTAACACTAACCCCTACCCTAACCCTAACCCGTACCCTAACCCGTACCCTAACCTTCACCCTAACCCTAACCCTAACCTGTACCCTAACCCTAACCCTAACCCTATCACTAACCCGTACCCTAAACCTAACCCTAACCCTAACCCGTACCCTAACACTAACCCTAACCCTAACCCTAACCCCTAACCCCTAACCCTAACACTAACCCTAACCTGTACCCTAAACCTTACCCAAACCCTAACCCTAACCCTAACCCGTACCCTAACCCTAACCCCAACCCTAACCCTAACCCTAAACCTAACCCGTACTCTAACCCTAAACCTAACCCGTACCCTAACCCTAACCCTAACCCTAACACTAACCCTTTGCTAACACTAACCCTGACCCTAACCCGTACCCTAACCCGTACCCTAACCCTAACCCTAACCCTAAGCCGTACCCTAACCGTAACCCTAACCCGTACCCTAACCCTAACCCTAACCCTAACGGTAACCCTAACCCTAACCCGTACCCTAACCCGTACCCTAAACCTAACCCTAACCCTAAACCTTTCCTAACTCTAACGCTAACCCTAACACTAACCCTAACCCGTACCCTAACCCGAACCCGTACCCTAAACCTAACCCTAACCTTAATCCTAACCCTAACCCGTACGCTAACCCTAACACTAACCCTAACCCTAACCCTAACCCGTAACCTAACCCTAACCCTAACACTAACCCTAACCCTAACCCTAACCCGTACCCTAAACCTAACCCTAACCCGTACCCTAACCCTAACCCGTACCCTAACACTAACCCTAAGCCTAACCCTAACCCTAACCCTAACCCGTACCCTAAACCTAACCCTAACACTAACACTAACCCTAACCCGTACCCTAACCCTAACACTAAACCTAACCCTAACCCTAACCCGTACACTAACCTGTACCCTAACCCTAACCCAAACCCGTACCCTAACCCGTACCCTAACCCTAACCCTAACCCGTACCCTAACCCTAACCCTAACACTAACCCTAACCCTAACCCGTACCCTAACTCTACCCTTAACCCGTACCCTAACCCGTTCCCTAACCCTAAGCCTTTCCTAACCCTAACCCTAACCCTAACCCTAACCCGTACCCTAACCCTAACCCGTACCCTAACCCTAACTCTAACTCTAAACCTAAACCTAACACTAACCCGTATGCTAACCCTAACCCTAACCCTAACCCTAACCCTAACACTAACCCCTACCCTAACACTATCCCTAACCCTAACCCTAAACCAACACTAACCCGTACCCTAACCCTAACCCGTACCCTAACACTAACCCTAACCCTAACCCTAACCCTTTCCTAACCCTAACCCTAACCCTAAACCTAACCCTAACCCTAACCCGTACCCTAACCCTAACCCGTACCCTAACCCTAAACCTAACCCTAAACCTAACCCTAACCCGTACGCTAACCCTAACCCTAAAACTAACCCTAACCCTAACCTGTACCCTAACGCTAACCCGTACCCTAACCCTAACCCTAACCCTAATCCTAACGCTAACCCCTAACCCTAACCCTAACCCGTACCCTAACCCTAACCCTAACCCGTACCATAACCCTAACCCGTACCCTAAACCTAATCCTAACCCTAACCCTTACCCTAACCTGTACCGTAACCCTAACCCGTACCCTAACACTAACCCTAACCGTAACCCCTAACCCTAACCCTAACCCGTACCCTAACCCTAACCCTAACCCCTACCCTAACCCTAACCGGTACCCTAACCCTAATACGTACTCTAACCCGTACCCTAACCCTAACCCTAACCCTAACCCTAAACCTAACCAGTACCCTACACCTAACCCTAACCCTAACCCTTACCCTAACCCGTACCCTAACCCTAACCCTAACCCTAACTCGTACACTAACCCGTACCCTAACCCTAACCCTAACCCTAACCCCTAACCCCTAACCCTAACCCTAACCCTAACCCTAACCCGTACTTTAACACTAACACTAACCCTAACCCTAACCGAACCCTAACCCGTACCCTAAACCTAAACCTTACCCTAACCCTAACACTAACACTTACCCTAATCCTAACCCCTAACCCTAACCCTAACCCTTACCCGTACCCTAACCCCTAACCCTAACCAGTACCCTAACCATAACCCTAACCCGTACCCTAACCCTAAAACATACCCTAACCGTAACCCTAACCCTAACCCTAACCCAACCCTAACCCTAACCCGTACCCTACCCTAACCCTAACCCGTACCCTAACACGTACCCTAACCCTAACCCGTACCTTAACCCAAACCCGTACCCTAACCCTAACCCTAACCCTAACCCTAACCCTAACCCGTACCCTAACCCTAACCCTAACACTTTCATAAACCTAACCCTAACCCTAACCCTAACCCTAAACCTAACCCGTACCCTAACCCTAAACCGTACCTAACCCGTACCCTAACCTTAACCCTAACCCTAACCCTAACCCGTACCCTAACCCTAACCCTAACCCTAACCCTAACCCGTACCCTAAACCTAACCCTAACCCTAAACCTAACCCTAACCCGTACCCTAAACCTAACCCGTACCCTAACCCTAAACCTGTACCCTAACCCTAACACTAACCCTAACCCTATCCGTACACTATCCCTAACCCTAAACTTAACCCTAAACCTAAACTTAAACCCTACGCTAACCCTATCCCGTACCCTAAACCTAACCCTAACCCGTACCCTAACCCTAACCCTAACCCTATCCGCACTCTAACCCTAACCCTAACCCTAACACTAACCCTAGCCCGTACTCTAACACTAACCCTAACCCTAAACCTAACCCTAACCCGTACCCTAACCCTAATCCTAACCCTAACCCTAACCCTTACCCTAACCCGTACCCTAACCCTAACCCTAAACCTAACTCGTACACTAACCCGTACCCTAACCCTAACCCTAACCCTAACCCCTAAACCTAAACCTAACCCTAACCCTAACCCTAACCCGTACTTTAACAATAACACTAACCCTAACCCTAACCCTAACCCGTACCCTAAACCTAAACCTTACCCTAATCCTAACCCTAACCCTTACACTAATCCTAACCCCTAACCCTAACCCTAACCCGTACACAAAACCTAACACTAAACCTAACCTGTACCCTAACCCTAACCCTAACCCTAACCCGTACCCTAACCCTAACCCGTACCCTAACCCTAACCCTAACCCTAATCCTAACGCTAACCACTAACCCTAACCCTAACCCGTACCCTAACCCTAACCCTAACCCGTACCCTAACCCTAACCCTAACCCTAAACCTAATCCTAACCCTAACCCTAACCCTAAACTGTACCGTAACCCTAACCGGTACCCTAACACTAACCCTAACCCTAACCCCTAACCCTAAACCTAACCCATACCCTAACCCTAACCCTATCCCGTACACTAACCCTAACCGGTACCCTGACCCTAACTCGTACCCTAACCCGTACCCTAACCCTAACCCTAACCCTAACCCGTACCCTAAACCTAACCCTATCCCTAACCCTAACCCTAACCCGTACCCTAACACTTACCCTAAACCTAACCCTAACCCGAACCCAAACCCTAATCCTAACACTAACCCTAACCCTTACACTAACCCGTACCCTAACCCTAACCCTAACCCTAACTCGTACACTAACCCATACCCTAACCCTAACCGTAACCCTAACCCCTAACCCCTAACCCCTAACCCTAACCCTAACCCTTACCCTAACCCTAACCCGTACTTTAACACTAACACTAACCCTAACCCTAACCCGAACCCTAACCCGTACCCTAAACCTAAACCTTACCCTAACCCTAACCCTAACCCTTACACTAATCCTAACCCCTAACCCTAACCCTAAACCATACCCTAAACCTAACCCTAACCCTAAACCGTACTCCAACCCTAACCCTAACCCTAACCGTTACCCTAAACCTAACCCTAACCAGTACCCTAACCCTAACCCTAACCCGTACCCTAACCCTAAACCGTACCCTAACACTAACCCTAACCCTAACCCGTACCCTAACCCGTACCCTAAACCTAACCCAACCCTAAACCTAACCCGTACCCTAACCCTAACCCTAAACCGTACACTAACACGTACCCTAACCCTAACCCGTACCTTAACCCAAAACCGTACACTAACCCTAACCCTAACCCTAACCCTATCACTAACCCGTACCCTAAACCTAACCCTAAACCTAACCCGTACCCTAACACTAACCCTAACCCTAACCCTAACCCCTAACCCCTAACCCTAACCCTAACCCTAACCCTAACCTGTACCCTAAACCTTACCCAAACCCTAACCCTAACCCTAACCCGTACCATAACCCTAACCCTAACCCTAAAACTAACCCGTACCCTAACCCTAACCCTAACCCTAACACTAACCCTTTGCTAACCCTAACCCGTACCCTAACCCGTACACTAACCCGTACCCTAACCCTAACCCTACCCCTAACCCGTACCCTAACCCTAACCCTAACCCGTACCCTAACCCTAACCCTAACCCTAACGGTAACCCTAAACCTAACCTGTACCCTAACCCGTACCCTAAACCTAACCCTAACCCTAACCCTTTCCTAACCCTAACCCTAACCCTAACACTAACCCTAACCCATACCCTAACCCTAACCCGTACCCTAAACCTAACCCTAACCCTATTCCTAACCCTAACCCGTACGCTAACCCTAACACTAACCCTAACCCTAAACCTAACCCGTAAACTAACCCTAACCTTAACCCTAACCCTAACCCTAACCCGTACCCTAAACCTAACCCTAACCCGTACCCTAGCCCTAACCCGTACCCTAACCCGTACCCTAACCCTAACCCTAACCCTAACCCTAACCCGTACCCTAACCCTAACCCTAACCCTAAACCTAATCCTAACCCTAACCCTAACCCTAAACTGTACCGTAACCCTAACCCGTACCCTAACACTAACCCTAACCCTAACCCCTAACCCTAAACCTAACCCATACCCTAACCCTAACCCTATCCCGTACACTAACCCTAACCGGTACCCTAACCCTAACTCGTACCCTAACCCGTACCCTAACCCTAACCCTAACCCTAACCCGTACCCTAAACCTAACCCTATCCCTAACCCTAACCCTAACCCGTACCCTAACACTTACCCTAAACCTAACCCTAACCCGAACCCTAACCCTAATCCTAACACTAACCCTAACCCTTACACTAACCCGTACCCTAACCCTAACCCTAACCCTAACTCGTACACTAACCCATACCCTAACCCTAACCGTAACCCTAACCCCTAACCCCTAACCCCTAACCCTAACCCTAACCCTTACCCTAACCCTAACCCGTACTTTAACACTAACACTAACCCTAACCCTAACCCGAACCCTAACCCGTACCCTAAACCTAAACCTTACCCTAACCCTAACCCTAACCCTTACACTAATCCTAACCCCTAACCCTAACCCTAAACCGTACCCTAAACCTAACCCTAACCCTAAACCGTACTCCAACCCTAACCCTAACCCTAACCGGTACCCTAAACCTAACCCTAACCAGTACCCTAACCCTAACCCTAACCCGTACCCTAACCCTAAACCGTACCCTAACACTAACCCTAACCCTAACCCGTACCCTAACCCGTACCCTAAACCTAACCCAACCCTAAACCTAACCCGTACCCTAACCCTAACCCTAAACCGTACACTAACACGTACCCTAACCCTAACCCGTACCTTAACCCAAAACCGTACACTAACCCTAACCCTAACCCTAACCCTATCACTAACCCGTACCCTAAACCTAACCCTAAACCTAACCCGTACCCTAACACTAACCCTAACCCTAACCCTAACCCCTAACCCCTAACCCTAACCCTAACCCTAACCTGTACCCTAAACCTTACCCAAACCCTAACCCTAACCCTAACCCGTACCATAACCCTAACCCTAACCCTAAAACTAACCCGTACCCTAACCCTAACCCTAACCCTAACACTAACCCTTTGCTAACCCTAACCCGTACCCTAACCCGTACACTAACCCGTACCCTAACCCTAACCCTACCCCTAACCCGTACCCTAACCCTAACCCTAACCCGTACCCTAACCCTAACCCTAACCCTAACGGTAACCCTAAACCTAACCTGTACCCTAACCCGTACCCTAAACCTAACCCTAACCCTAACCCTTTCCTAACCCTAACCCTAACCCTAACACTAACCCTAACCCATACCCTAACCCTAACCCGTACCCTAAACCTAACCCTAACCCTATTCCTAACCCTAACCCGTACGCTAACCCTAACACTAACCCTAAACCTAACCCGTAAACTAACCCTAACCTTAACCCAAACCCTAACCCTAACCCGTACCCTAAACCTAACCCTAACCCGTACCCTAGCCCTAACCCGTACCCTAACCCGTACCCTAACCCTAACCCTAACCCTAACCCTAACCCGTACCCTAACCCTAACCCTAACCCTAAACCTAATCCTAACCCTAACCCTAACCCTAAACTGTACCGTAACCCTAACCCGTACCCTAACACTAACCCTTACCCTAACCCCTAAACCTAAACCTAACCCATACCCTAACCCTAACCCTATCCCGTACACTAACCCTAACCGGTACCCTAACCCTAACTCGTACCCTAACCCGTACCCTAACCCTAACCCTAACCCTAACCCGTACCCTAAACCTAACCCTATCCCTAACCCTAACCCTAACCCGTACCCTAACACTTACCCTAAACCTAACCCTAACCCGAACCCTAACCCTAATCCTAACACTAACCCTAACCCTTACACTAACCCGTACCCTAACCCTAACCCTAACCCTAACTCGTACACTAACCCATACCCTAACCCTAACCGTAACCCTAACCCTAACACCTAACCCCTAACCCTAACCCTAACCCTTACCCTAACCCTAACCCGTACTTTAACACTAACACTAACCCTAACCCTAACCCGAACCCTAACCCGTACCCTAAACCTAAACCTTACCCTAACCCTAACCCTAACCCTTACACTAATCCTAACCCCTAACCCTAACCCTAAACCGTACCCTAAACCTAACCCTAACCCTAAACCGTACCCCAACCCTAACCCTAACCCTAACCGGTACCCTAACCCTAACCCTAACCAGTACCCTAACCCTAACCCTAACCCGTACCCTAACCCTAAACCGTACCCTAACACTAACCCTAACCCTAACCCGTACCCTAACCCGTACCCTAAACCTAATCCAACCCTAAACCTAACCTGTACCCTAACCCTAACCCTAAACCGTACACTAACACGTACCCTAACCCTAACCCGTACCTTAACCCAAAACCGTACCCTAAACCTAACCCTAACCCTAACCCTAACCTATTCCTAAACCTTTCCTAAACCTAACCCTAACCCTAACCCGTACCCTAACCCATACCCTGACCCTAACCCGTACCCTGACCCGTACCCTAACCTTAACCCTAACCCTAACCCGTAACCTAACCCTAACCCTAACCCTAACACTAACCCGTACCCTAACCCTAACCCGTACCCTAACCCGTAACCTAACCTTAACCCTAACCCTAACCCTAACCTGTACCCTAACACTAACCCTAACCCTATCACTAACCCGTACCCTAAACCTAACCCTAAACCTAACCCGTACCCTAACACTAACCCTAACACTAACCCTAACCCCTAACCCCTAACCCTAACCGTAATCCTAACCTGTACCCTAAAACTTACCCAAACCCTAACCCTAACCCTAACCCGTACCCTAACCCTAACCCTAACCCTAAACCTAACCCGTACCCTAACCCTAACCCTAACCCTAACACTAACCCTTTGCTAACCCTAACCCGTACCCTAACCCGTACACTAACCCGTACCCTAACCCTAACCCTACCCCTAACCCGTACCCTAACCCTAACCCTAACCCGTACCCTAACCCTAACCCTAACCCTAACGGTAACACTAACCCTAACCTGTACCCTAACCCGTACCCTAAACCTAACCCTAACCCTAACCCTTTCCTAACCCTAACCCTAACCCTAACACTAACCCTAACCCATACCCTAACCCTAACCCGTACCCTAACCCTAAGCCTAACCCTAACCCTTTCCTAACCCTAACACTAACCCTAACCCTAAACCTAATCCGTAACCTAACCCTAACCTTAACCCTAACCCTAACCCTAACCCGTACCCTAAACCTAACCCTAACCCGTACCCTAGCCCTAACCCGTACCCTAACCCTAAGCCTAACCCTAACCCTAACCCTAACCCGTACCCTAAACCTAACCCTAAGACTAACCCTAACCCTAACCCGTACCCTAACCCTAACCCTAACCCTAACCCTAACCCGTACACTAACCTGTACCCTAACCCTAAACCTAACCCTAACCCGTACCCTAACCCTAACCCTAACCCGTACCCTAACCCGTACCCTAACCCTAACCCTAACCCGTACCCTAACCCTAACCCTAACACTAACCCTAACCCTAACCCGTACCCTAACCCTACCCTTAACCCGTACCCTAACCCTAACCCTAACCCTAACCCTTTCCTAACCCTAACCCTAACCCTAACCCGTACCCTAACTCTAACCCGTACCCTAACCCTAACTCTAACCCTAAACCTAACCCTAACACTAACCCGTATGCTAACCCTAACACTAACCCTAACCCTAACCCTAACACTAACCCGTACCCTAACACTAACCGGTACCTAACCCTAACACGTGCCCTAACCCGTACCCTAACCCTAACCCTAACCCTAACCCTAATGCTAACCCGTACCCTAAACCTAAACCTAACCCGTACCCTAACCCTAATCCTAACCCTAACCCTAACCCTTACCCTAACCCGTACCTTAACCCTAACCCTAACCCTAACTCGTACACTAACCCGTACCCTAACCCTAAACCTAACCCTAACCCCTAAACCTAAACCTAACCCTATCCCTAACCCTAACCCGTACTTTAACACTAGCACTTACCCTAACCCTAACCCTAACCCTAACCCATACCCTAAACCTAAACCTTACCCTTACCCTAACCCTAACCCTTACCCTAATCCTAACCCCTAACCCTAAACCTAACCCGTACCCTAAACCTAACACTAAACCTAACATGTACCCTAACCCTAACCCTAACCCTTACCCGTACCCTAACCCTAACCCTAACCAGTACCCTAACCCTAACCCTAACCTTAACCCGTATCATAACCCTAACCCTAACACTAATCCTAACCCTAAAACCTACCCTAACCCTAACCCGTACCCTAACCCTAACCCTAACCCGTACCCTAACCCAAACCCTAACACTAACACTAACCCTAACCCGTACCCTAACCCTAAACTTAACCCTTACCCTAACCCTAACCCTAACCCTAACCCTTTCCTAACCCTAACCCTAACCCTAACCCTAAACCTAACCCTAACCCTAACCCGTACCCTAACCCTAACCCGTACCCTAACCCTAAACCTAACCCTAATCCTAACCCTAACCCTAACCCGTATTCTAACCCTAACCCTAAACCTAACCCTAACCCTAACCCGTACCCTAACCCTAACAACCCGTACCCTAACCCTAACCCTAACCCTAATCCTAACGCTAACCACTAACCCTAACCCTAACCCGTACCCTAACCCTAACCCTAACCCTAAACCTAATCCTAACCCTAACCCTAACCCTAAACTGTACCGTAACCCTAACCCGTACCCTACACTAACCCTAACACTACACCTAACCCTAAACCTAACCCATACCCTAACCCTAACCATATCCCGTACCCTAACCCTAACCGTACCCTAACCCTAACTCGCACCCTAACCCGTACCCTAACCCTAACCCTAACCCGTACCCTAAACCTAACCCTAACCCTAACCCTAACCCTAACCGTACCCTAACACTTACCCTAAACCTAACCCTAACCCGTACCCTAACCCTAATCCTAACACTAACCCTAAACCTTACACTAACCCGTACCCTAACCCTAACCCTAACCCTAACCCTAACTCTAACCCTAACCCGTACTTTAACACTAACACTAAACCTAACCCTAACCCGAATCCTAACCCGTACCCTAAACCTAAACCTTACCCTAACACTAACCCTAACCCTTACACTAATGCTAACCCCTAATCCTAACCCTAAACCGTACCCTAAACCTAACCCTAACCCTAAACCGTACCCTAACCCTAACCCTAACCCTAACCCGTACCCTAACCCTAAACCTAACCAGTACCCTAACCCTAACCCTAACCCGTACCCTAACCCTAAACCGTACCCTAACCCTAACCCTAACCCTAACCCTAAACCTAACCCGTACCCTAACCCGTACCCTAAACCTAACCCAAACCTAAACCTAACCCGTACCCTAACCCTAACCCTAACCCGTACCCTAACACGCACCCTAACCCTAACCCGTACCTTAACCCAAAACCGTACCCTAACCCTAACCCTAACCCGTAACCTAACCCTATTCCTAACCCTTTCCTAAACCTAACCCTAACCCTAACCCTAACCCTAACCCTAACCCGTACCCTAACCCGTACCCTAACCCTAACCCGTACCCTAACCCGCACCCTAACCTTAACCCTAACCCTAACCCTAACCCGTACCCTAACCCTAACCCTAACCCTAACACTAACCCGTAACCTAACCCTAACCCGTACCCAACCCGTACCCTAACCTTAAACCTAACCCTAACCCTAAGCTGTACCCTAACCCTAACCCTAACCCTATCACTAACCCGTACCCTAAACCTAACCCTAACCCTAACCCATACCCTAACACTAACCCTAACCCTAACCCTAACCCCTAACCCCTAACACTAACCCTAACCCTAACCTGTACCCTAAACCTTACCCAAACCCTAACCCTAACCCTAACCCGTACCCTAACCCTAACCCTAACCCTAACCCTAACCCGTACACTAACCCTAAACCTAACCCGTACCCTAACCCTAACCCTAACCCTAACACTAACCCTTTGCTAACACTAACCCTAACCCTAACCCGTACCCTAACCCGTACCCTAACCTGTACCCTAACCCTAACCCTAACCCTAACCCGTACCCTAACCCTAACCCTAACCCGTACCCTAAACCTAACCCTAACCCTAACGGTAACCCTAACCCTAACCCGTACCCTAACCTGTACCCTAAACATAACCCTAACCCTAAACCTTTCCTAACCCTAACCCTAACCCTAACACTAACCCTAACCCGTACCCTAACCCTAACCCGTACCCTAAACCTAACCCCAACCCTAACCCTAATCCTAACCCTAACCCGTACGCTAACCCTAACACTAACCCTAACCCTAACCCTAAGCCGTAACCTAACCCTAACCCTAACAATAACCCTAACCAAAACCCTAACCCGTACCCTAAACCTAACCCTAACCCGTACCCTAACCCTAACCCGTACCCTAACCCTAACCCTAAGCCTAACCTAACCCTACCCCTAACCTGTACCCTAAACCCAACCCTAACACTAACCCTAACCCTAACCCGTACCCTAACCCTAACCCTAACCCTAACCCTAACCCTAACACGTACACTAACCTGTACCCTAACCCTAACCCTAACCCTAACCCGTACCCTAACCCTAACCCTAACCCGTACCCAAATCTACCCTTAACCCATACCCTAACCCTAACCCTAACCCTTTCCTAACCCTAACCCTAACCCTAACCCGTACCCTAACCCTAACCCGTACCCTAACCCTAAATCTAACCCTAAACCTAACCCTAACACTAACCCGTATGCTAACCCTAACCCTAACCCTAACCCTAACACCAAACCGTAACCTAACCCTAACCCGTACCCTAACATTAACCCTAACCCTAATCTTATCCCTAAACCCTAACCCTAACCCTAACCCGTACCCTAACCCTAACCCTAATCCGTACCCTAACCCTAACCCGTACCCTAAACCTAATCCTAACCCTAAACCTAAACCTAACCTGTACCCTAAACCTAACCCGTACCCTAACCCTACCCTAAACCTAACCCCTAACCCTAACCCTAAACCGTACCCTAACCCTAACCCTAACCCGTACCCTAACCCTAACCGGTACCCTAACCCTAACACGTACCCTAACCCACCCTAAACCTAACCCTAACCCTAACCGTACCCTAACCCTAACCCTAACCCTAACCCTAACCCTAACCCGTACCCTAAACCTAACCCTAAACCCTAACCCTAACCCTAACCCGTACCCTAATCCTAACCCTAACCCTAACCCGTACCCTAACCGTAACCCTAACACTAACCCGTACCCTAACCCTAACCCTAACCAGTACCCTAACCCTAACCATAACCCGTACCCTAACCCTAACCCGTACCCTAACCCTAACCCTAAACCTAACCCTAACCCGTACCCTAACCGTAACACTAACCCTAACACTAAACGGTACCCTAAACCTAACCCGACCCTAACCCGTACCCTAACCCTCACCCTAACCCTAACCCTAACCCCTAACCACTAACCATAACACTAACCCTAAACCGTACCCTAAACCTAACCCTAACCCTAACCCTAACCCGTACCCTAACCCTAACCCTAACCCGTACCATAACCCTAAACCTAACCCTAAGCCTAACCCTAACCCTTTCCTAACCCTAACCCTAACCCTAACCCTAACCCGTACCCTAACCCTAACCCTAACCCTAACCCTAACCAGTACGCTAACCCTAAACCTAAACCTAACCCTAACCCTAACCCGTTCCCTAACCCGTAACCTAACCCTAACCCTAACCCGTACCCTAACCCTAACCCTAACCCTAACCCGTACCCTAACCATAACCCTAACCCGAACACTAACCCGTACCCTAACCCTAACCCGTACCCTAACCCGTACCCTAACCCTCACCCTAACCCTAACCCTAACCCTAACCCCTAACCCCTAACCCTAACCCTAACCCTAACCCATACCCTAAACCTAACCCTAACCCTAAACCTAACCCTAACACTAACCCGTACGCTAACCCTAACCCTAACCCTAACCCTAACCCTAACACTAAACCGTACCCTAACCCTAACCCGTACCCTAACACTAACCCTAACCCTAATCCTAACCCTAAACCCTAACCCTAACCCTAACCCGTACCCTAACCCTAACCCTAATCCGTACACTAACCCTAACCCGTACCCTAAAACTAATCCTAACCCTAACCCTAACCCTAACCCGTACCCTACCCCTAACCCGTACCCTAACCGTAACCCTAACCCTAACCCCTAACCCCAACCCGTACACTAACCCTAACCCTAACCCTAACCCGTACCCTAACCCTAACCGGTACCCTAACCCTAACACGTACCCTAACACTAACCCTAACCCTAACCCTAACCCGTACCCTAACCCGTACCCAAACCTAACCCTACCCTAACCCTAACCCGTAACCTAACCCTTACCCTAAACCTAACCCTAACCCGTACCCTAACCCTAATCCTAACCCTAACCCTAACCCTTACCCTAACCCATACCCTAACCCTAACCCTAACCCTTACTCGTACCCTAACCCGTACCCTAACCCTAAATCTAACCCTAACCCTAACCCCTAACACCTAACCCTAACCCTAACCCTAACACTAACCCGTACTTTAACACTAACACTAACCCTAAACCTAACCCTAACCCGTACCCTAAACCTAACCATAACCCCTAACCCTAACCCGTACCCTAAACCTAACCCTAACCCTAACCTGTACCCTAACCCTAACCCTAACACTAACCCGTACCCTAAACCTAACCATAACCAGTACCCTAACCCTAACCCTAACCCGTACCCTAACCCTAACCCGTACCCTAACCCTAAACCTAACCCTAACCGTAACCCGTACCCTAACCCGTACGCTAACCCTAACCCGTACCATAACCCTAAACCTGACCCAACCCTAACCCTAACCCGTACCCTAACACGTACCCTAACCCTAACCCGTACCTTAACCCTAACCCGTACCCTAAAACTAACCCTAACCCTTACTCTAACCCGTACCCTAACCCTAACCCTAACCCTTTCCTAAACCTAACCCTAACCCTAAACCTAACCCTAACCCTAACCCGTACCCTAACCCTAACCCTAACTCTAACCCTAACCCGTACCCTAACCCTAACACGTACCCTACCCCTACCCCTAACCCTAACCCGTACCCTAACCCGTACCCTAACCTTAACCCTAACCATTACCCTAACCGTAATCCCTAACCCCTAACCCTAACCCTTACCCTAACCCTAACCCTAACCCGTACCTTAACCCTAACCCTAACCCTAACCCTAACCCGTACCCTAAACCTAACCTTACCCCGTACCCTAACCCTAACCCTAACCCTAACACTAACCCTTTCCTAACCCTAACCGTAACCCTAACCCTAACCCATACCCTACCCCTAACCCGTACCCTAACCCTAACCCTAACCCTAACCCTAACCCTAACCCCAACACGTACACTAACCCTAACCCTAACCCTAACCCTAACCCGTACCCTAACCCTAACCCGTTCCTTAACCCTTACCCTAACCCTAACCCTAACCCGTACCCTAACCCTAATCCTAACCCTAACCCTAACACTTACCCTAACCCGTACCCAAACCCTAACCCGTACCCTAACACTAACACCCTAACACTAACCCCTACCCTAACCCTAACCCGTACCCTAACCCGTACCCTAACCTTAACCCTAACCCTAACCCTAACCTGTACCCTAACCCTAACCATAACCCTATCACTAACCCGTACCCTAAACCTAACCCTAACCCTAACCCTTACCCTAACCCTAACCCTAACCCGTACCCTAACACGTACCCTAACCCTAACCCGTACCTTAACCCAAAACCGTACCCTAACCCTAACCCTAACCCGTAACCTAACCCTATTCCTAACCCTTTCCTAAACCTAACCCTAACCCTAACCCTAACCCTAACCCGTACCCTAACCCGTACCCTAACCCGTACCCTAACCCTAACCCTAACCCTAACCCGTACCCTAACCCTAACCCTAACCCGTACCCTAAACCTAACCCTAACCCTAACGGTAACCCTAACCCTAACCCGTACCCTAACCCGTACCCTAAACATAACCCTAACCCTAAACCTTTCCTAACCCTAACCCTAACCCTAACACTAACCCTAACCCGTACCGTAACCCTAACCCGTACCCTAAACCTAACCCTAACCCTAATCCTAACCCTAACCCGTACGCTAACCCTAACACTAACCCTAACCCTAACCCTAACCCGTAACCTAACCCTAACCCTAACAATAACCCTAACCAAAACCCTAACCCGTACCCTAAACCTAACCCTAACCCGTACCCTAACCCTAACCCGTACCCTAACCCTAACCCTAAGCCTAACCCTAACCCTAACCCTAACCTGTACCCTAAACCCAACCCTAACACTAACCCTAACCCTAACCCGTACCCTAACCCTAACCCTAACCCTAACCCTAACCCTAACACGTACACTAACCTGTACCCTAACCCTAACCCTAACCCTAACCCGTACCCTAACCCTAACCCTAACCCGTACCCAAATCTACCCTTAACCCATACCCTAACCCTAAACCTAACCCTAACCCTTTCCTAACCCTAACCCTAACCCTAACCCTAACCCGTACCCTAACCCTAACCCGTACCCTAACCCTAAATCTAACCCTAAACCTAACCCTAACACTAACCCGTATGCTAACACTAACCCTAACCCTAACCCTAACCCTAACACCAAACCGTAACCTAACCCTAACCCGTACCCTAACACTAACCCTAACCCTAATCTTATCCCTAAACCCTAACCCTAACCCTAACCCGTACCCTAACCCTAAACCTAATCCGTACCCTAACCCTAACCCGTACCCTAAACCTAATCCTAACCCTAAACCTAAACCTAACCTGTACCCTAAACCTAACCCGTACCCTAACCCTAACCCTAAACCTAACCCCTAACCCTAACCCTAAACCGTACCCTAACCCTAACCCTAACCCGTACCCTAACCCTAACCGGTACCCTAACCCTAACACATACCCTAACCCACCCTAAACCTAACCCTAACCCTAACCGTACCCTAACCCTAACCCTAACCCTAACCCTAACCCTAACCCGTACCCTAAACCTAACCCTAAACCCTAACCCTAACCCTAACCCGTACCCTAATCCTAACCCTAACCCTAACCCGTACCCTAACCCTAACCCTAACACTAACCCGTACCCTAACCCTAACCCTAACCAGTACCCTAACCCTAACCATAACCCGTACCCTAACCCTAACCCGTACCCTAACCCTAACCCTAAACCTAACCCTAACCCGTACCCTAACCGTAACACTAACCCTAACACTAAACGGTAACCTAAACCTAACCCGACCCTAACCCGTACCCTAACCCTCACCCTAACCCTAACCCTAACCCCTAACCACTAACCATAACACTAACCCTAAACCGTACCCTAAACCTAACCCTAACCCTAACCCTAACCCGTACCCTAACCCTAACCCTAACCCGTACCATAACCCTAAACCTAACCCTAAGCCTAACCCTAACCCTTTCCTAACCCTAACCCTAACCCTAACCCTAACCCGTACCCTAACCCTAACCCTAACCCTAACCCTAACCAGTACGCTAACCCTAAACCTAAACCTAACCCTAACCCTAACCCGTTCCCGAACCCGTAACCTAACCCTAACCCTAACCCGTACCCTAACCCTAACCCTAACCCGTACCCTAACCATAACCCTAACCCGAACACTAACCCGTACCCTAACCCTAAACCGTACCCTAACCCGTACCCTAACCCTCACCCTAACCCTAACCCTAACCCTAACCCCTAACCCCTAACCCAAACCCTAACCCTAACCCATACCCTAAACCTAACCCTAACCCTAAACCTAACCCTAACACTAACCCGTACGCTAACCCTAACC
Organism: Urocyon cinereoargenteus; assembly: GCA_032313775.1. Classification (NCBI taxonomy): domain Eukaryota; kingdom Metazoa; phylum Chordata; class Mammalia; order Carnivora; family Canidae; genus Urocyon; species Urocyon cinereoargenteus. The sequence goes on from JAVLSZ010000323.1 coordinate 97,122, forward strand.
CTAACCCTAACCCTAACCCTAACCCTAACACTAAACCGTACCCTAACCCTAACCCGTACCCTAACACTAACCCTAACCCTAATCCTAACCCTAAACCCTAACCCTAACCCTAACCCGTACCCTAACCCTAACCCTAATCCGTACACTAACCCTAACCCATACCCTAAAACTTATCCTAACCCTAACCCTAACCCTAACCCGTACCCTACCCCTAACCCGTACCCTAACCCTAACCCTAACCCTAACCCCTAACCCCAACCCGTACACTAACCCTAACCCTAACCCTAACCCGTACCCTAACCCTAACCGGTACCCTAACCCTAACACGTACCCTAACACTAACCCTAACCCTAACCCTAACCTGTACCCTAACCCGTACCCAAACCTAACCCTACCCTAACCCTAACCCGTAACCTAACCCTTACCCTAAACCTAACCCTAACCCGTACCCTAACCCTAATCCTAACCCTAACCCTAACCCTTACCCTAACCCATACCCTAACCCTAACCCTAACCCTTACTCGTACCCTAACCCTACCCTAACCCTAATCTAACCCTAACCCTAACCCCTAACACCTAACCCTAACCCTAACCCTAACACTAACCCTACTTTAACACTAACACTAACCCTAAACCTAACCCTAACCCGTACCCTAAACCTAACCATAACCCCTAACCCTAACCCTAACCCGTACCCTAAACCTAACCCTAACCCTAACCTGTACCCTAACCCTAACCCTAACACTAACCCGTACCCTAAACCTAACCAAAACCAGTACCCTAACCCTAACCCTAACCCGTACCCTAACCCTAACCCGTACCCTAACCCTAAACCTAACCCTAACCGTAACCCGTACCCTAACCCGTACGCTAACCCTAACCCGTACCATAACCCTAAACCTGACCCAACCCTAACCCTAACCCGTACCCTAACACGTACCCTAACCCTAACCCGTACCTTAACCCTAACCCGTACCCTAAAACTAACCCTAACCCTTACTCTAACCCGTACCCTAACCCTAACCCTAACCCTTTCCTAAACTAACCCTAACCCTAAACCTAACCCTAACCCTAACCCGTACCCTAACCCTAACCCTAACTCTAACCCTAACCCGTACCCTAACCCTAACACGTACCCTACCCCTACCCCTAACCCTAACCCGTACCCTAACCCGTACCCTAACCTTAACCCTAACCATTACCCTAACCGTAATCCCTAACCCCTAACCCTAACCCTTACCCTAACCCTAACCCTAACCCGTACCTTAACCCTAATCCTAACCCTAACCCTAACCCGTATCCTAAACCTAACCTACCCCGTACCCTAACCCTAACCCTAACCCTAACACTAACCCTTTCCTAACCCTAACCATAACCCTAACCCTAACCCGTACCCTACCCTAACCCGTACCCTAACCCTAACCCTAAACCTAACCCTAACCCCAACACGTACACTACCCTAACCCTAACCCTAACCCTAACCCGTACCCTAACCCTAACCCGTACCCTAACCCTAACCCGTACCCTAACACTAACCCTAACCCTAACCCGTACCCTAACCCGTACCCCTAACCCGTACCCTAACCCTAACCCGTACACTAACCCGTACCCTAACCCTAACCCTAACCCTAACCCTAAACCTAACCCCTACCCAAACCCTAACCCTAACCCTAACCCTAACCCTAACCCATAACCCTAAACCTAAACCTTACCCTACCCTAACCCTAACCCTTAACCTAATCCTAACCCCTAACCCTAAACCTAACCCGTACCCTAAACCTAACACTAAACCTAACCTGTACCCTAACCCTAACCCTAACCCGTACCCTAACCCTAACCCTAACCAGTACCCTAAACCTAACCCTAACCTTAACCCGTATCATAACCCTAACCCTAACACTAATCCTAACCCTAAAACCTAACCCTAACCCTAACCCGTACCCTAACCCTAACCCTAACCCGTACTCTAACCCCAAACCCTAACACTAACACTAACCCTAACCCGTACCCTAACCCTAAACTTAACCCTTACCCTAACCCTAACCCTAACCCTAACCCTTTCCCTAACCCTAACCCTAACCCTAAGCCTAAACCTAACCCTACCCCTAACCCGTACCCTAACCCTAACCTGTACCCTAACCCTAAACCTAACCCTAATCCTAACCCTAACCCTAACCCGTATTCTAACCCTAACCCTAAACCTAACCCTACCCCTAACCCATACCCTAACCCTAACCTGTACCCTAACCCTAACCCTAACCCTAATCCTAACGCTAACCACTAACGCTAACCCTAACCCGTACCCTAACCCTAACCCTAAACCTAAACCTAATCCTAACCCTAACCCTAACCCTAAACTGTACCGTAACCCTAACCCGTACCCTAACACTAACCCTAACCCTAACACCTAACCCTAAACCTAAACCATACCCTAACCCTAACCATATCCCGTACCCTAACCCTAACCGGTACCCTAACCCTAACTCGCACCCTAACCCGTACCCTAACCCTAACCCTAACCCTAACCCGTACCCTAAACCTAACCCTAACCCTAACCCTAACCCTAACCCGTACCCTAACACTTACCCTAAACCTAACCCTAACCCGTACCCTAACCCTAATCCTAACACTAACCCTAAACCTTACACTAACCCGTACCCTAACCCTAACCCTAACCCTAACTCGTACACTAACCCATACCCTAACCCTAACCCTAACCCTAACCCTAACCCTAACCCCTAACCCCTAACCCTAACCCTAACCCTAACTCTAACCCTAACCCGTACTTTAACACTAACACTAAACCTAACCCTAACCCGAATCCTAACCCGTACCCTAAACCTAAACCTTACCCTAACACTAACCCTAACCCTTACACTAATGCTAACCCCTAATCCTAACCCTAAACCGTACCCTAAACCTAACCCTAACCCTAAACCGTACCCTAACCCTAACCCTAACCCTAACCCGTACCCTAACCCTAACCCTAACCAGTACCCTAACCCTAACCCTAACCCGTACCCTAACCCTAAACCGTACCCTAACCCTAACCCTAACCCTAAACCTAACCCTAACCCTAACCCGTACCCTAACCCGTACCCTAAACCTAACCCAAACCTAAACCTAACCCGTACCCTAACCCTAACCCTAACCCGTACCCTAACACGTACCCTAACCCTAACCCGTACCTTAACCCAAAACCGTACCCTAACCCTAACCCTAACCCGTAACCTAACCCTATTCCTAACCCTTTCCTAAACCTAACCCTAACCCTAACCCTAACCCTAACACTAACCCGTAACCTAACCCTAACCCGTACCCTAACCCGTACCCTAACCTTAAACCTAACCCTAACCCTAAGCTGTACCCTAACCCTAACGCTAACCCTATCACTAACCCGTACCCTAGACCTAAACCTAACACTAACCCATACCCTAACACTAACCCTAACCCTAACCCTAACCCCTAACCCCTAACCCTAACCCTAACACTAACCTGTATCCTAAACCTTACCCAAACCCTAACCCTAACCCTAACCCGTACCCTAACCCTAACCATAACCCTAACCCTAACCCTAACCCGTACACTAACCCTAAACCTAACCCGTACCCTAACCCTAACCCTAACCCTAACACTAACCCTTTGCTAACACTAACCCTAACCCTAACCCGTACCCTAACCCGTACCCTAACCCGTACCCTAACCCTAACCCTAACCCTAACCCGTACCCTAACCCTAACCCTAAACCGTACCCTAAACATAACCCTAACCCTAACGGTAACCCTAACCCTAACCCGTACCCTAACCCGTACCCTAAACATAACCCTAACCCTAAACCTTTCCTAACCCTAACCCTAACCCTAACACTAACCCTAACCCGTAACCTAACCCTAACCCGTACCCTAAACCTAACCCTAACCCTAATCCTAACCCTAACCCGTACGCTAACCCTAACACTAACCCTAACCCTAACCCTAACCCGTAACCTAACCCTAACCCTAACAATAACCCTAACCAAAACCCTAACCCGTACCCTAAACCTAACCCTAACCCGTACCCTAACCCTAACCCGTACCCTAACCCTAACCCTAAGCCTAACCCTAACCCTAACCCTAACCTGTACCCTAAACCCAACCCTAACACTAACCCTAACCCTAACCCGTACCCTAACCCTAACCCTAAGCCTAACCCTAACCCTAACCCGTACACTAACCCTAACCCTAACCCGTACCCAAATCTACCCTTAACCCATACCCTAACCCTAACCCTAACCCTAAACCTTTCCTAACCCTAACCCTAACCCTAACCCTAACCCGTACCCTAACCCTAACCCGTACCCTAACCCTAACTCTAACCCTAAACCTAACCCTAACACTAACCCGTATGCTAACCCTAACCCTAACCCTAACCCTAACCCTAACACCAAACCGTAACCTAACCCTAACCCGTACCCTAACACTAACCCTAACCCTAATCTTATCCCTAAACCCTAACCCTAACCCTAAACCGTACCCTAACCCTAAACCTAATCCGTACCCTAACCCTAACCCGTACCCTAAACCTAATCCTAACCCTAAACCTAAACCTAACCTGTACCCTAAACCTAACCCGTACCCTAACCCTAACCCTAAACCTAACCCCTAACCCTAACCCTAAACCGTACCCTAACCCTAACCCTAACCCGTACCCTAACCCTAACCGGTACCCTAACCCTAACACGTACCCTAACCCACCCTAAACCTAACCCTAACCCTAACCGTACCCTAACCCTAACCCTAACCCTAACCCTAACCCTAACCCTACCCTAACCCTAATCCTAACCCTAACCCTAACCGTTAACCTAACCCGTACCCTAACCCTAACCCTAACCCTAACTTGTACACTAACCCGTACCCTAACCCTAACCCTAACGTTAACCCCTAAACCTAAACCTAACCCTAACCTTAACCCTAACCCGTACTTTAACACTAACACTAACCCTAACCTTAACCCTAACCCTAACCCATACCCTAAACCTAAACCTTACCCTAACCCTAACACTAACACTTACCCTAATCCTAACCCCTAACCCTAACCCTAACCCGTACACTAAACCTAACCCTAACCATAACCCGTACCCTAACATTAACACTAACCCTAACCCGTACCCTAACCCTAAGCCTAACCAGTACCCTAACCCTAACCCTAACCCGTACCCTAACCCTAAACCGTACCCTAACCCAAACCCTAACCCTAACCCTAACCCTAACCCAACCCTAACACTATCCCGTACACTACCCTAACCCTAACCCGTACCCTAACACGTACCCTAACCCTAACCCGTACCTTAACATAAACCCGTACCCTAACCCTAACCCTAACCCTAACCCTAACCCGTACCCTAACCCTAACCCTAACACTTTCCTAAACCTAACCCTAACCCTAACCCTAACCCTAAACCTAACCCGTACCCTAACCCTAACCCGTACCCTAACCCGTACCCTAACCTTAACCCTAACCCTAACCCTAACCCGTACCCTAACCCTAACCCTAAACCTAACCCTAACCCGTACCCTAAACCTAACCCTAACCCTAAACCTAACCCTAACCCGTACCCTAATCCTAACCCGTACCCTAACCCCAACCCTAACCCGTACCCTAAACCTAATCCTAAACCTAACCCTAACCCTAAACCTAACCCTAACCCGTACCCTAACCCTAACCCTAACACTTTCCTAAACCTAACCCTAACCCTAACCCTAATCCTAAACCTAAACCTAACCCGTACCCTAACCCTAACCCGTACCCTAACCTGTACCCTAACCTTAACCCTAACCCTAACCCTAACCCGTACCCTAACCCTAACCCTAACCCTAACCCTAACCCGTACCCTAAACCTAACACTACCCCTAAACCTAACCCTAACCCGTACCCTAAACCTAACCCGTACCCTAACCCTAACCCTAACCCGTACCCTAAACCTAATCCTAACCCTAACACTAACCCTAACCCTAACCCTAAACCGTACCCTAACCCTAACCCTAACCCGTACCCTAACACTTCCGGTACCCTAACCCTAACACGTACCCTAACCCGTACCCTAACCCTAACCCTAACTATAACCCTAACGCTAACCCGTACCCTAAACCTAACCCTAACCCTAACCTTACCCTAACCCATACCCTAACCCTTACCCTAAACCTAACCCTAACCCGTACCCTAACCCTAATCCTAACCCTAACCCTAACCCTTACCCTAACCCGTACCCTAACCCTAACCCTAACTCGTACACTAACCCGTACCCTAACCCTAACCCTAACCCCTAAACCTAAACCTAACCCTAACCCTAACCCTAACCCGTACTTTAACACTAACACTAACCCTAACACTAACCCTAACCCTAACCCGTACCCTAAACCTAAACCTTACCCTATCCCTAACCCTTACCCTAATCCTAACCCCTAACCCTAACCCTAACCCGTACCCTAAACCTAACACTAAACCTAACCTGTACTCTAACCCTAACCCTAACCCTAACCCGTACCCTAACCCTAACCCTAACCCGTACCCTAACCCTAACCGTAACCCTAACCCGTATCATAACCCTAACCCTAACCGTAATCCTAACCCTAAAACCTAACCCTAACCCTAACCCGTACCCTAACCCTAACCCTAACCCGTACCCTAACCCAAACCCTAACACTAACACTAACCCTAACCCGTACCCTAACCCTAAACTTAACCCGTACCCTAACCCTAACCCTAACCCTAACCCTTTCCTAACCCTAACACTAACCCTAAACCTAACCCTAACCCTAACCCGTACCCTAACCCTAACCCGTACCCTAACCCTAAACCTAACCCTAATTCTAACCCTAAACCTAACCCGTACGCTAATCCTAACCCTAAACCTAACCCTAACCCTAACCCTAACCCGTACCCTAACCCTAACCCGTACCCTAACCCTAACCCTAACCCTAATCCTAACGCTAACCACTAACCCTAACCCTAACCCATACCCTAACCCTAACCCTAACCCGTACCCTAACCCTAACCCTAACCCTAAACCTAATCCTAACCCTAACCCTAACCCTAAACTGTACCGTAACCCTAACACGTACCCTAACACTAACCCTAACCCTAACCCCTAACCCTAAACCTAACCCATACCCTAACCCTAACCCTATCCCGTACCCTAACCCTAACCGGTACCCTAACCCTAACTCGTAAACTAACCCGTACCCTAACCCTAACCCTAACCCGTACCCTAAACCTAACCCTAACCCTAACCCTAACCTGTACCCTAACACTTACCCTAAACCTAACCCTAACCCGTACCCTAACCCTAACCCTAATCCTAACACTAACCCTAACCCTTACACTAACCCGTACCCTAACCCTAACCCTAACCCTAACTCGTACACTAACCCATACCCTAACCCTAACCCTAACCCTAACCCTAACCCTAACCCCTAACCCTAACCCTAACCCTAAACCTAAACCTAACCATAACCCGTACTTTAACACTAACACTAACCCTAAACCTAACCCGAACCCTAACCCGTACCCTAAACCTAAACCTTACCCTAACCCTAACCCTAACCCTTACACTAATCCTAACCCCTAACCCTAACCCTAAACCGTACCCTAAACCTAACCCTAACCCTAAACCGTACCCTAACCCTAACCCTAACCCTAACCCGTACCCTAACCCTAACCCTAACCAGTACCCCAACCCTAACCCTAACCCGTACCCTAACCCTAAACCGTACCCTAACCCTAACCCTAACCCTAACCCGTACCCTAACCCGTACCCTAAACCTAACCCAACCCTAAACCTAACCCGTACCCTAACCCTAACCCTAACCCGTACCCTAACACGTACCCTAACCCTAACCCGTACCTTAACCCAAAACCGTACCCTAACCCTAACCCTAACCCTAACGCTAACCCGTACCCTAACCCTATTCCTAACCCTATCCTAAACCTAACCCTAACCCTAACCCTAACCCTTACCCGTACACTAAACCTAACCCTAACCCTAACACGTACCCTAACATTAACACTAACCCTAACCCGTACCCTAACCCTAACCCTAACCAGTACCCTAACCCTAACCCTAACCCGTACCCTAACCCTAAACCGTACCCTAACCCTAACCCTAACCCTAACCCAACCCTAACCCTATCCCGTACCCTACCCTAACCCTAACCCTTACCCTAACACGTACCCTAACCCTAAACCGTACCTTAACCCAAACCCGTACCCTAACCCTAACCCTAACCCTAACCCTAACCCGTACCCTAACCCTAACCCTAACACTTTCCTAAACCTAACCCTAACCCTAACCCTAACCCTAAACCTAACCCGTACCCTAACCCTAACCCGTACCCTAAACCGTACCCTAACCTTAACCCTAACCCTAACCCTAACCCGTACCCTAACCCTAACCCTAACCCTAACCCTAACCCGTACCCTAAACCTAACCCTAACCCTAAACCTAACCCTAACCCGTACCCTAAACCTAACCCGTACCCTAAACCTAACCCTAACCCGTACCCTAAACCTAATCCTAACCCTTACCCTAACCCTAACCCTAACCCGTACCCTAACCCTAACCCTAACACTTTCCTAAACCTAAACCTAACCCTAACCCTAACCCTAAACCTAACCCGTACCCTAACCCTAACCCGTACCCTAACCCGTACCCAAACCTTAACCCTAACCCTAACCCTAACCCGTACCCTAACCCTAACCCTAACCCTAACCCTAACCCGTACCCTAAACCTAACCCTAACCCTAAACCTAACCCTAACCCGTACCCTAAACCTAACCCGTACCCTAACCCTAACCCGTACCCTAAACCTAATCCTAACCCTAACCCTAACCCTAAACCTAACCCTAACCCGTACCCTAACCCTAACCCTAACCCGTACCCTAACACTTCCGGTATCCTAACCCTAACACGTACCCTAAACCGTACCCTAACCCTAACCCTAACTATAACCCTAACGCTAACCCGTACCCTAAACCTAACCCTAACCCTAACCCTACCCTAACCCATACCCTAACCCTTACACTAAACCTAACCCTAACCCGTACCCTAACCCTAATCCTAACCCAAACCCTAACCCTTAACCTAACCCGTACCCTAACCCTAACCCTAACCCTAACTCGTACACTAACCCGTACCCTAACCCTAACCCTAACACTAACCCCTAAACCTAAACCTAACCCTAACCCTAACCCTAACCCGTACTTTAACACTAACACTAACCCTAACCCTAACCCTAACCCTAACCCGTACCCTAAACCTAAACCTTACCCTAACCCTAACCCTTACCCTAATCCTAACCCCTAACCCTAACCCTAACCCGTACCCTAAACCTAACACTAAACGTAACCTGTACCCTAACCCTAACCCTAACCCTAACCCGTACCCTAACCCTAACCCTAACCAGTACGCTAACCCTAACCGTAACCCTAAACCGTATCATAACCCTAACCCTAACCGTAATCCTAACCCTAAAACCTAACACTAACCCTAACCCGTACCCTAACCCTAAACCTAACCCGTACCCTAACCCAAATCCTAACACTAACACTAACCCTAACCCGTACCCTAACCCTAAACTTAACCCGTACCCTAACCCTAACCCTAACCCTAACCCTTTCCTAACCCTAACCCTAACCCTAAACCTAACCCTAACCCTAACCCGTACCCTAACCCTAACCCGTACCCTAACCCTAAACCTAACCCTAATTCTAACCCTAACCCTAACCCGTACGCTAATCCTAACCCTAAACCTAACCCTAACCCTAACCCTAACCCGTACCCTAACCCTAACACGTACCCTAACACTAACCCTAACCCTAACCCCTAACCCTAAACCTAACCCATACCCTAACCCTAACCCTATCCCGTACCCTACCCTAACCGGTACCCTAAACCTAACTCGTACCCTAACCCGTACCCTAACCCTAACCCTAACCCTAACCCGTACCCTAAACCTAACCCTAACCCTAACCCTAACCCGTACCCTAACACTTACCCTAAACCTAACCCTAACCCGTACCTAACCCTAATCCTAACACTAACCCTAACCCTTACACTAACCCGTACCCTAACCCTAAACCTAACCCTAACTCGTACAATAACCCATACCCTAACCCTAACCCTAACCCTACCTAAACCTAACCCCTAACCCTAACCCTAACCCTAACCCTAACCCTAACCCGTACTTTAACACTAACACTAACCCTAAACCTAACCCGAACCCTAACCCGTACCCTAAACCTAAACCTTACCCTAACCCTAACCCTTACACTAATCCTAACCCCTAACCCTAACCCTAAACCGTACCCTAAACCTAACCCTAACCCTAAACCGTACCCTAACCCTAACCCTAACCCTAACCCGTACCCTAACCCTAACCCTAACCAGTACCCCAAACCTAACCCTAACCCGTACCCTAACCCTAAACCGTACCCTAACCCTAACCCTAACCCTAACCCGTACCCTAACCCGTACCCTAAACCTAACCCAACCCTAAACCTAACCCGTACCCTAACCCTAACCCTAACCCGTACCCTAACACGTAACCTAACCCTAACCCGTACCTTAACCCAAAACCGTACCCTAACCCTAACACTAACCCTAACGCTAACCCGTACCCTAACCCTATTCCTAACCCTTTCCTAAACCTAACCCTAACCCTAACCCTAACCCTAACCCGTACCCTAACCCGTACCCTAACCCTAACCCGTACCCTAACCCGTACCCTAACCTTAACCCTAAACATAACCCTAACCTGTACCCTAACCCTAACCCTAACACTAACCCCTACCCTAACCCTAACCCGTACCCTAACCCGTACCCTAACCTTCACCCTAACCCTAACCCTAACCTGTACCCTAACCCTAACCCTAACCCTATCACTAACCCGTACCCTAAACCTAACCCTAACCCTAACCCGTACCCTAACACTAACCCTAACCCTAACCCTAACCCCTAACCCCTAACCCTAACACTAACCCTAACCTGTACCCTAAACCTTACCCAAACCCTAACCCTAACCCTAACCCGTACCCTAACCCTAACCCCAACCCTAACCCTAACCCTAAACCTAACCCGTACTCTAACCCTAAACCTAACCCGTACCCTAACCCTAACCCTAACCCTAACACTAACCCTTTGCTAACACTAACCCTGACCCTAACCCGTACCCTAACCCGTACCCTAACCCTAACCCTAACCCTAAGCCGTACCCTAACCGTAACCCTAACCCGTACCCTAACCCTAACCCTAACCCTAACGGTAACCCTAACCCTAACCCGTACCCTAACCCGTACCCTAAACCTAACCCTAACCCTAAACCTTTCCTAACTCTAACGCTAACCCTAACACTAACCCTAACCCGTACCCTAACCCGAACCCGTACCCTAAACCTAACCCTAACCTTAATCCTAACCCTAACCCGTACGCTAACCCTAACACTAACCCTAACCCTAACCCTAACCCGTAACCTAACCCTAACCCTAACACTAACCCTAACCCTAACCCTAACCCGTACCCTAAACCTAACCCTAACCCGTACCCTAACCCTAACCCGTACCCTAACCCTAACCCTAAGCCTAACCCTAACCCTAACCCTAACCCGTACCCTAAACCTAACCCTAACACTAACACTAACCCTAACCCGTACCCTAACCCTAACACTAAACCTAACCCTAACCCTAACCCGTACACTAACCTGTACCCTAACCCTAACCCAAACCCGTACCCTAACCCGTACCCTAACCCTAACCCTAACCCGTACCCTAACCCTAACCCTAACACTAACCCTAACCCTAACCCGTACCCTAACTCTACCCTTAACCCGTACCCTAACCCGTTCCCTAACCCTAAGCCTTTCCTAACCCTAACCCTAACCCTAACCCTAACCCGTACCCTAACCCTAACCCGTACCCTAACCCTAACTCTAACTCTAAACCTAAACCTAACACTAACCCGTATGCTAACCCTAACCCTAACCCTAACCCTAACCCTAACACTAACCCCTACCCTAACACTATCCCTAACCCTAACCCTAAACCAACACTAACCCGTACCCTAACCCTAACCCGTACCCTAACACTAACCCTAACCCTAACCCTAACCCTTTCCTAACCCTAACCCTAACCCTAAACCTAACCCTAACCCTAACCCGTACCCTAACCCTAACCCGTACCCTAACCCTAAACCTAACCCTAAACCTAAACCTAACCCGTACGCTAACCCTAACCCTAACTAACCCTAACCCTAACCTGTACCCTAACGCTAACCCGTACCCTAACCCTAACCCTAACCCTAATCCTAACGCTAACCCCTAACCCTAACCCTAACCCGTACCCTAACCCTAACCCTAACCCGTACCATAACCCTAACCCGTACCCTAAACCTAATCCTAACCCTAACCCTTACCCTAACCTGTACCGTAACCCTAACCCGTACCCTAACACTAACCCTAACCGTAACCCCTAACCCTAACCCTAACCCGTACCCTAACCCTAACCCTAACCCCTACCCTAACCCTAACCGGTACCCTAACCCTAATACGTACTCTAACCCGTACCCTAACCCTAACCCTAACCCTAACCCTAAACCTAACCAGTACCCTACACCTAACCCTAACCCTAACCCTTACCCTAACCCGTACCCTAACCCTAACCCTAACCCTAACTCGTACACTAACCCGTACCCTAACCCTAACCCTAACCCTAACCCCTAACCCCTAACCCTAACCCTAACCCTAACCCGTACTTTAACACTAACACTAACCCTAACCCTAACCCGAACCCTAACCCGTACCCTAAACCTAAACCTTACCCTAACCCTAACACTAACACTTACCCTAATCCTAACCCCTAACCCTAACCCTAACCCTTACCCGTACCCTAACCCTAACCCTAACCAGTACCCTAACCATAACCCTAACCCGTACCCTAACCCTAAAACATACCCTAACCGTAACCCTAACCCTAACCCTAACCCAACCCTAACCCTAACCCGTACCCTACCCTAACCCTAACCCGTACCCTAACACGTACCCTAACCCTAACCCGTACCTTAACCCAAACCCGTACCCTAACCCTAACCCTAACCCTAACCCTAACCCTAACCCGTACCCTAACCCTAACCCTAACACTTTCCTAAACCTAACCCTAACCCTAACCCTAACCCTAAAACTAACCCGTACCCTAACCCTAAACCGTACCTAACCCGTACCCTAACCTTAACCCTAACCCTAACCCTAACCCGTACCCTAACCCTAACCCTAACCCTAACCCTAACCCGTACCCTAAACCTAACCCTAACCCTAAACCTAACCCTAACCCGTACCCTAAACCTAACCCGTACCCTAACCCTAACCCTAACCCGTACCCTAAACCTAATCCTAACCCTAACCCTAAACCTAACCCGTACCCTAACCCTAAACCTAACCCGTACCCTAACACTAACCGGTACCCTAACCCTAACACGTAACCTAACCCGTACCATAACCCTAACCCTAACCCTAACCCTAACGCTAACCCGTACCCTAAACCTAACCTTAAACCTAACCCTACCCTAACCCGTTCCCTAACCCTTACCCTAAACCTAACCCTAACCCGTACCCTAACCCTAATCCTAACCCTAACCCTAACCCTTACCCTAACCCGTACCCTAACCCTAACCCTAAACCTAACTCGTACACTAACCCGTACCCTAACCCTAACCCTAACCCTAACCCCTAAACCTAAACCTAACCCTAACCCTAACCCTAACCCGTACTTTAACAATAACACTAACCCTAACCCTAACCCTAACCCGTACCCTAAACCTAAACCTTACCCTAATCCTAACCCTAACCCTTACACTAATCCTAACCCCTAACCCTAACCCTAACCCGTACACAAAACCTAACACTAAACCTAACCTGTACCCTAACCCTAACCCTAACCCTAACCCGTACCCTAACCCTAACCCGTACCCTAACCCTAACCCTAACCCTAATCCTAACGCTAACCACTAACCCTAACCCTAACCCGTACCCTAACCCTAACCCTAACCCGTACCCTAACCCTAACCCTAACCCTAAACCTAATCCTAACCCTAACCCTAACCCTAAACTGTACCGTAACCCTAACCGGTACCCTAACACTAACCCTAACCCTAACCCCTAACCCTAAACCTAACCCATACCCTAACCCTAACCCTATCCCGTACACTAACCCTAACCGGTACCCTGACCCTAACTCGTACCCTAACCCGTACCCTAACCCTAACCCTAACCCTAACCCGTACCCTAAACCTAACCCTATCCCTAACCCTAACCCTAACCCGTACCCTAACACTTACCCTAAACCTAACCCTAACCCGAACCCAAACCCTAATCCTAACACTAACCCTAACCCTTACACTAACCCGTACCCTAACCCTAACCCTAACCCTAACTCGTACACTAACCCATACCCTAACCCTAACCGTAACCCTAACCCCTAACCCCTAACCCCTAACCCTAACCCTAACCCTTACCCTAACCCTAACCCGTACTTTAACACTAACACTAACCCTAACCCTAACCCGAACCCTAACCCGTACCCTAAACCTAAACCTTACCCTAACCCTAACCCTAACCCTTACACTAATCCTAACCCCTAACCCTAACCCTAAACCATACCCTAAACCTAACCCTAACCCTAAACCGTACTCCAACCCTAACCCTAACCCTAACCGTTACCCTAAACCTAACCCTAACCAGTACCCTAACCCTAACCCTAACCCGTACCCTAACCCTAAACCGTACCCTAACACTAACCCTAACCCTAACCCGTACCCTAACCCGTACCCTAAACCTAACCCAACCCTAAACCTAACCCGTACCCTAACCCTAACCCTAAACCGTACACTAACACGTACCCTAACCCTAACCCGTACCTTAACCCAAAACCGTACACTAACCCTAACCCTAACCCTAACCCTATCACTAACCCGTACCCTAAACCTAACCCTAAACCTAACCCGTACCCTAACACTAACCCTAACCCTAACCCTAACCCCTAACCCCTAACCCTAACCCTAACCCTAACCTGTACCCTAAACCTTACCCAAACCCTAACCCTAACCCTAACCCGTACCATAACCCTAACCCTAACCCTAAAACTAACCCGTACCCTAACCCTAACCCTAACCCTAACACTAACCCTTTGCTAACCCTAACCCGTACCCTAACCCGTACACTAACCCGTACCCTAACCCTAACCCTACCCCTAACCCGTACCCTAACCCTAACCCTAACCCGTACCCTAACCCTAACCCTAACCCTAACGGTAACCCTAAACCTAACCTGTACCCTAACCCGTACCCTAAACCTAACCCTAACCCTAACCCTTTCCTAACCCTAACCCTAACCCTAACACTAACCCTAACCCATACCCTAACCCTAACCCGTACCCTAAACCTAACCCTAACCCTATTCCTAACCCTAACCCGTACGCTAAC
Organism: Urocyon cinereoargenteus; assembly: GCA_032313775.1. NCBI lineage: Eukaryota > Metazoa > Chordata > Mammalia > Carnivora > Canidae > Urocyon > Urocyon cinereoargenteus. The sequence goes on from JAVLSZ010000323.1 coordinate 112,624, forward strand.
CCTAACACTAACCCTAACCCTAAACCTAACCCGTAAACTAACCCTAACCTTAACCCTAACCCTAACCCTAACCCGTACCCTAAACCTAACCCTAACCCGTACCCTAGCCCTAACCCGTACCCTAACCCGTACCCTAACCCTAACCCTAACCCTAACCCTAACCCGTACCCTAACCCTAACCCTAACCCTAAACCTAATCCTAACCCTAACCCTAACCCTAACCCGTACCGTAACCCTAACCCGTACCCTAAACCTAACCCTAACCCTAATCCTAACCCTAACCCGTACGCTAACCCTAACACTAACCCTAACCCTAACCCTAACCCGTAACCTAACCCTAACCCTAACAATAACCCTAACCAAAACCCTAACCCGTACCCTAAACCTAACCCTAACCCGTACCCTAACCCTAACCCGTACCCTAACCCTAACCCTAAGCCTAACCCTAACCCTAACCCTAACCTGTACCCTAAACCCAACCCTAACACTAACCCTAACCCTAACCCGTACCCTAACCCTAACCCTAACCCTAACCCTAACCCTAACACGTACACTAACCTGTACCCTAACCCTAACCCTAACCCTAACCCGTACCCTAACCCTAACCCTAACCCGTACCCAAATCTACCCTTAACCCATACCCTAACCCTAAACCTAACCCTAACCCTTTCCTAACCCTAACCCTAACCCTAACCCTAACCCGTACCCTAACCCTAACCCGTACCCTAACCCTAAATCTAACCCTAAACCTAACCCTAACACTAACCCGTATGCTAACACTAACCCTAACCCTAACCCTAACCCTAACACCAAACCGTAACCTAACCCTAACCCGTACCCTAACACTAACCCTAACCCTAATCTTATCCCTAAACCCTAACCCTAACCCTAACCCGTACCCTAACCCTAAACCTAATCCGTACCCTAACCCTAACCCGTACCCTAAACCTAATCCTAACCCTAAACCTAAACCTAACCTGTACCCTAAACCTAACCCGTACCCTAACCCTAACCCTAAACCTAACCCCTAACCCTAACCCTAAACCGTACCCTAACCCTAACCCTAACCCGTACCCTAACCCTAACCGGTACCCTAACCCTAACACATACCCTAACCCACCCTAAACCTAACCCTAACCCTAACCGTACCCTAACCCTAACCCTAACCCTAACCCTAACCCTAACCCGTACCCTAAACCTAACCCTAAACCCTAACCCTAACCCTAACCCGTACCCTAATCCTAACCCTAACCCTAACCCGTACCCTAACCCTAACCCTAACACTAACCCGTACCCTAACCCTAACCCTAACCAGTACCCTAACCCTAACCATAACCCGTACCCTAACCCTAACCCGTACCCTAACCCTAACCCTAAACCTAACCCTAAACCGTACCCTAACCGTAACACTAACCCTAACACTAAACGGTAACCTAAACCTAACCCGACCCTAACCCGTACCCTAACCCTCACCCTAACCCTAACCCTAACCCCTAACCACTAACCATAACACTAACCCTAAACCGTACCCTAAACCTAACCCTAACCCTAACCCTAACCCGTACCCTAACCCTAACCCTAACCCGTACCATAACCCTAAACCTAACCCTAAGCCTAACCCTAACCCTTTCCTAACCCTAACCCTAACCCTAACCCGTACCCGTACCCTAACCCTAACCCTAACCCTAACCCTAACCAGTACGCTAACCCTAAACCTAAACCTAACCCTAACCCTAACCCGTTCCCGAACCCGTAACCTAACCCTAACCCTAACCCGTACCCTAACCCTAACCCTAACCCGTACCCTAACCATAACCCTAACCCGAACACTAACCCGTACCCTAACCCTAAACCGTACCCTAACCCGTACCCTAACCCTCACCCTAACCCTAACCCTAACCCTAACCCCTAACCCCTAACCCTAACCCTAACCCTAACCCATACCCTAAACCTAACCCTAACCCTAAACCTAACCCTAACACTAACCCGTACGCTAACCCTAACCCTAACCCTAACCCTAACCCTAACACTAAACCGTACCCTAACCCTAACCCGTACCCTAACACTAACCCTAACCCTAATCCTAACCCTAAACCCTAACCCTAACCCTAACCCGTACCCTAACCCTAACCCTAATCCGTACACTAACCCTAACCCATACCCTAAAACTTATCCTAACCCTAACCCTAACCCTAACCCGTACCCTACCCCTAACCCGTACCCTAACCC
>JAVLSZ010000324.1:0-22500 GCA_032313775.1 Urocyon cinereoargenteus
CCCTAACCCTAACCCTAACCCTTTCCTAACCCTAACCCTAACCCTAACCCTAACCCTAAACCTAACCCTAACTCATACCCTAACCCTAACCCGTACCCTAACCCTAACCCTAAACCTAACCCTAACCCTAACCCGTATGCTAAACCTAATACTAACCCTAACCCTAACCCTAAACCGTACCTTAACCCTAACCCTAACCCTAACCCTAACCGGTACCCTAAACCTAACCCTAACCCGTACCCTAACCGTAACCCGTATCCTAACCCTAACACTAACCCTAACCCGTACCCGTACCCTAAACCTAACCCTAACCCTAACCCTAACCAGCACCCTATCCCTAACCCTAACCCTAAACCTAACCCTAACCCTAACCCGTACCCTAACCCTAACCCTAACCCTAACCCTAACCCTAACCCGTACCCTAACCCTAACCCTAAACCGTACCCTAACCCGTACCCTAACCCTAACCCTAACCCATACCCTAACCCTAACCCTAACACTAACCCTAACCCTAACCCGTACCCTAACCTTAACCCGTACCCTAACCCTAACCTTAACCCTAACCCTAACCCTTTTCTAACCCTAACCCTAACCCTAAAACTAACCCTAACCCTAACCCGTACCCTAACCCTAACCCGTACCCTAACCCTAACCCGTACCCTAACCCTAACCCTAACCCTAACCCTAACCTGTACCCTAACCCTAACCCGTACCCTAACACTAACCCTAATCCTAACCCCTAACCCTAACCCTAAACCGTACCCTAACCCATACCCTAACCCTAACCGGTACCCTAACCCTAACACGTACCCTAACCCGTACCCTAATCCTAACCCTAACCCTAACCCTAACCCTAACCCATACCCTACACCTAACCCTAACCCTAACCCTAACCCTAACCCGTACCCTAACCCTTACCCTAAACCTAACCCTAACACGTACCCTAAACCTAATCCTAACCCTAACCCTAACCCTTACCCTAACCCGTACCCTAACCCTAACCCTAACCATAACTCGTACCCTAACCCGTACCCTAACCCTAACCCTAACCCTAACCCTAACCCCTAACCCCTAACACTAACCCTAACCCTAACCCGTACATTAACACTAACACTAACCCTAACCCTAACCCTAACCCGTACATTAACACTAACACTAACCCTAACCCTAACCCTAAACCGTACCCTAAACCTAAACCTTACCCTAACGCTAACCCTAACCCTTACCCTAACCCTAACACCTAACCCTAACCCTAACCCGTACCCAAATCTAACCATAACCCTAACCCTAACCCCTAAACCTAACCCTAACCCGTACCCTAACCATAACCCTAACCCTAACCCTAACACTAACCCGTACCCTAACCCTAACCCTTACCCTAACCCTAACCCTAATCCTATCCCCTAACCCTAAACCTAAACCGTACACTAACCCTAACCCTAACGCTAACCCCTAACCCTAACCCTAACCCGTACCCTAAACCTAACTCTAACCCTTACCCTAACCCTAAACGGTACCCTAACCCTAACACGTACCCTAACCCGTACCCTAACCCTAACCCTAACCCTATCCCTAACCCTAACCCGTACCCTAAACCTAACCCTAATCCTAAACCTAACCCGTACCCTAACCCTTACCTTAAACCTAACCCTAACCCGTACCCTAACCCTAATCCTAACCCTAACCCTAACCCTTACCCTAACCCGTACCCTAACCCTAACCTTAACCAACCCTAACCCTAATCCTAACCCTAACCCTAAACTTTTCCTAACCCTAACCCTAACCCTAACCCTAACCCTAACTCGTACACTATCCCTAACTCTAACCCTAACCCTAACCCGTACCCTAACACTAACCTGTACTCTAACCCTAACCCTAACCCTAACCCTAACCCTAACCCCTAACCCTAACCGTAACTCGTACCCTAACCCTAACCCTAAACCGTACCCTAAACCTAACCCGTACCCTAACCCTAACCCTAACCCTAAACCTAACCCTAACCCGTACCCTAACCCTAACCCGTACCCTAACCCTGACCCGTACCCTAACCCTAACCCGTACCCTAACCCTAACCCGTAACCTAACCCGTACCCTAACCCGTACCCTAAACCTAACCCGTACCCTAACCCATACCCTAACCCTAACCCTAACCATAACCCTAACCCGTACCCTAAGCCTAACCCTAACACTTACCCTAACCCCTAATCACTAACCCTAACCCTAACCCTAACCCGTACTTTAACACTAACACTAACCCTAACCCTAACCCTAAACCGTACCCTAAACCTAACCCTAACCCTAACCCGTACCCTAACCCTAACCCCTAACCCTAACCATAACCCATACCCTAAACCTAACCCTAACCCTAACCCGTACCCTAACCCTAACCCTAACCCTAACCAGTACCCTAACCCTAACCCTAACCCGTACCGTAACCCTAATCCGTACCCTAACCATAACCCTAACCCTACCCTAACCCGTACCCTAACTCGTACCCTAACCCTAAGCCTAACCCTAACCCGTACCCTAACCCTAACCAGTACCCTAACCCTAACCCTAACCCGTACCCTAACCCTAAACCGTACCCTAAACCTAACCCTAACCCTAACCCGTACCCTAACCCGTACCCTAACCCTAACCCGTACCCTAACCCTAACCCTAACCTCAACCCAATCCTAAACTTAACCCGTACCCTAACCCTAACCCTTACCCGTTCCCTAACCCGTACCCTAACCCTACCCCGTACCCTAACCATACTCCGTACCCTAAACCTAACCCTAACCCTAACCCGTACCCTAACTTTAACCCTAATCCTTTCCTAAACCTAACCCTAACCCTAACTCTCACCCTAACCCGTACCCTAACCCGTAACCTAACCCTAACCCGTACCCTAACCCTAACCCTAACCCTAACCCGTACCCTAACAATAACCCTAACTCTAAGACTAACCCGTACACTAACCCTAACCCGTACCCTAACCCGTACCCTAACCCTCACCCTAACCCTAACCCTAACCCTAACCCCTAACCCGTAACCCTAACCCTAAACCTAACCCTAACCCGTACCCTAACCTTAACCCTAACCCGTACCCTAACCCGTACCCTAACCATAACCCTAACCCTAACCCTAACCCTAACCCGTACCCTAAACCTAACCCTAACCCTAACCCTAACACTACCCCTTCCTTAACCCTTACCCTAACCCTAACCCTGACACGTACCCTATACCTAACCCTAACCCTAACCCTAACCCTAACTCTAACCCTAACCCGTACCCTAACCCTAACCCTAACCCGTACCCTAACCCTACCCCTAACCCTAACCCTAACCCTTTCCTAACCCTAACCCTAACCCTAACCCTAAACCTAACCCTAACCCGTACCCTAACCCTAACCCGTACCCTAACCCTAACCCTAAACCTAACCCTAACCCTAACCCGTAGGCTAAACCTAATACTAACCCTAACCCTAACCCTAAACCGTACCTTAACCCTAACCCTAACCCTAACCCTAACCGGTACCCTAAACCTAACCCTAACCCGTACCCTAACCGTAACCCGTATCCTAACCCTAACCCTAACCCTAACCCGTACCCGTACCCTAAACCTAACCCTAACCCTAACCCTAACCAGCACCCTATCCCTAACCCTAACCCTAAACCTAACCCTAACCCTAACCCGTACCCTAACCCTAACCCTAACCCTAACCCTAACACGTACCCTAACCCTAACCCTAAACCGTACCCTAACCCGTACCCTAACCCTAACCCTAACCCATACCCTAACACTAACCCTAACACTAACCCTAACCCTAACCCGTACCCTAACCCTAACCTTAACCCGTAACCTAACCCTAACCTTAACCCTAACCCTAACCCTTTTCTAACCCTAACCCTAACCCTAAACCTAACCCTAACACTAACCCGTACCCTAACCCTAACCCGTACCCTAACCCTAAACCTAACCCTAACCCTAACCTGTACCCTAACCCTAACCTGTACCCTAACCCTAACCCGTACCCTAACACTAACCCTAATCCTAACCCCTAACCCTAAACCGTACCCTAACCCGTACCCTAACCCGTACCCTAACCCTAACCGGTACCCTAACCCTAACACGTACCCTAACCCGTACCCTAATCCTAACCCTAACCCTAACCCTAACCCTAACCCATACCCTAAACCTAACCCTAACCCTAACCCTAACCCGTACCCTAACCCTTACCCTAAACCTAACCCTAACACGTACCCTAACTATAATCCTAACCCTAACCCTACCCTTACCCTAACCCGTACCCTAACCCTAACCCTAACCATAACTCGTACCCTAACCGGTACCCTAACCCTAACCCTAACCCTAACCCCTAACCCCTAACCCTAACCCTAACCCTAACCCTAACCCATACATTAACACTAACACTAACCCTAACCCTAACCCTAACCCGTACCCTAAACCTAAACCTTACCCTAACACTAACCCTAACCCTTACCCTAACCCTAACACCTAACCCTAACCCTAACCCGTACCCTAAACCTAACCCTAACCCTAACCCGTACCCTAACCCTAACCATAACCCTAACCCGTACCCTAACCCTAAACCTAACCAGTACCCTAACCCTAAACCTAACCCGTACCCTAACCCTAACCCGTACCCTAACCCTAACCCTAACCCATACCCTAACCCGTACCCTAACCCTAACCCGTACCCTAACCCTAACCCTAACACTAACCCAACCTTAACCCTAACCCGTACCCTAAACCTAACCCTAACACTAACTCTAACCCTAACCCATACCCTAACCTTACACTTAACCCGTACCCTAACCCTAACCTAACCCTAACACTTTCCTAACCCTAACCCTAACCCTAACCCTAACCCTAACCCGAACCCTAACCCTAACCCGTACCCTAACCCTAACCCTAAACCTAACCCTAACCCTAACCCGTATGCTAAACCTAATACTAACCCTAACCCTAACCCTAAACCGTACCTTAACCCTAACCCTAACCCTAACCCTAACCGGTACCCTAAACCTAACCCTAACCCGTACCCTAACCGTAACCCGTATCCTAACCCTAACCCTAACCCTAACCCGTACCCGTACCCTAAACCTAACCCTAACCCTAACCCTAACCAGCACCCTATCCCTAACCCTAACCCTAACCTAACCCTAACCCTAACCCGTACCCTAACCCTAACCCTAACCCTAACCCGTACCCTAACCCTAACCCTAAACCGTACCCTAACCCGTACCCTAACCCTAACCCTAACCCATACCCTAACCCTAACACTAACACTAACTCTAACCCTAACCCGTACCCTAACCTTAACCCGTACCCTAACCCTAACCTTAACCCTAACCCTAACCCTTTTCTAACCCTAAACCTAACCCTAAAACTAACCCTAACCCTAACCCGTACCCTAACCCTAACCCGTACCCTAACCCTAAACCTAACCCTAACCTGTACCCTAACCCTAACCCGTACCCTAACACTAACCCTAATCCTAACCCCTAACCCTAACCCTAAACCGTACCCTAACCCGTACCCTAACCCTAACCGGTACCCTAAACCTAACACGTACCCTAAACCGTACCCTAATCCTAACCCTAACCCTAACCCTAACCCTAACCCATACCCTAAACCTAACCCTAAACCTAACCCTAACCCTAACCCGTACCCTAACCCTTACGCTAAACCTAACCCTAACACGTACCCTAAACCTAATCCTAACCCTAACCCTAACCCTTACCCTAACCCGTACCCTAACCCTAACCCTAACCACAACTCGTACCCTAACCCGTACCCTAACCCTAACCCTAACCCTAACCCTAACCCCTAACCCCTAACCCTAACCCTAACCCTAACCCGTACATTAACACTAACACTAACCCTAACCCTAACCCTAAACCGTACCCTAAACCTAAACCTTACCCTAACACTAACCCTAACCCTTACCCTAACCCTAACACCTAACCCTAACCCTAACCCGTACCCTAAACCTAACCCTAACCCTAACCATAACCCTAACCCGTACCCTAACCCTAAACCTAACCAGTACCCTAACCCTAACCCTAACCCGTACCCTAACCCTAACCCGTACCCTAACCCTAACCCTAACCCGTACCCTAACCCGTACCCTAACCCGTACCCTAACCCTAACCCGTACCCTAACCCTAACCCTAACCCTAACCCAACCTTAACCCTAACCCGTACCCTAAACCTAACCCTAACACTAACTCTAACCCTAACCCATACCCGAACCTTTCACTTAACCCGTACCCTAACCCTAACCCTAACCCTAACCCTTTCCTAACCCTAACGCTAACCCTAATTCTAACCCTAACCCTAACCCGAACCCTAACCCTAAACAGTACCCTAACCCTAACCCTAACCCGTACCCTAACCCTAAACCGTACCCTAAACCTAACCCTAACCCTAACCCGAACCCTAACCCGTACCCTAACCCTAACCCATACCCTAACCCTAACCCTAACCCCAACCCAATCCTAACCTTAACCCGTACCCTAACCCAAACCCTAACCCGTACCCTAACCCGTACCCTAACCCTACCCCGTACCCTAACCATACTCCGTACCCTAACCCTAACCCTAACCCGTACCCTAACCCTAAACTTAACCAACCCTAACCCTAACCCTAACCCTAACCCTAAACCTTTCCTAACCCTAACCCTAACCCTAAACCTAAACCTAACCCGTACCCTAACCCTAACCCTAACCCGAAACCTAACCCTAACCCGTACCCTAACCATAACCCTAAACCTAACGCTAACCCGTACCCTAACCCTAAACCTAACCAGTACCCTAACCCTAACCCTAAACCGTACCCTAACCCTAACCCGTACCCTAACCCTAACCCTAACCCTAACCCTAACCCGTACACTAACCCTAAGCCTAACCCTAACCCGTACCCTAACCCTAACCCTAACCAGTACCATAACTCTAACCCTAACTCGTACCCTAACCCTAAACCGTACCCTAAACCTAACCCTAACCCTAACCCGTACCCTAACCGGTACCCTAACCCTAACCCGTACCCTAACCCTAACCCGTACCCTAACCCCAACCCTAACTCTAACCCAACCCTAACCCGAACCCGGATCCTAAACCTAACCCTAAACCGTACCCTAACCCGTACCCTAACCCTAACCCGTACCCTAACCCTAACCCGTACCCTAACCCTAACCCTAAACCTAACCCTAACCCTAACCCGTACCCTAAACCTAACCCTAAACCTAACCCTAACCCTACCCCTTCCTTAACACTTACCCTAACACTAACCCTGACACGTACCCTATACCTAACCCTAACCCTAACCCTAACTCTAACCCTAACCCGTACCCTAACCCTAACCCTAACCCGTACCCTAACCCTAACCCTAACCCTAACCCTAACCCTAACCCTAACCCTAAACCTAACCCTAACCGATACCCTAACCCTAACCCGTACCCTAACCCTAACCCTAAACCTAACCCTAACCCTAACCCGTATGCTAAACCTAATACTAACCCTAACCCTAACCCTAAACCGTACCTTAACCCTAACCCTAACCCTAACCCTAACCGGTACCCAAAACCTAACCCTAACCCGTACCCTAACCGTAACCCGTATCCTAACCCTAACCCTAACCCTAACCCGTACCCGTACCCTAACCCTAACCCTAAACCGTACCCTAACCCGTACCCTAACCCTAACCCTAACCCATACACTAACCCTAACCCTAACACTAACCCTAACCCTAACCCGTACCCTAACCTTAACCTGTACCCTAACCCTAACCTTAACCCTAAACCTAACCCTTTTCTAACCCTAACCCTAACCCTAAAACTAACCCTAACCCTAACCCGTACCCTAACCCTAACCCGTACCCTAACCCTAACCCTAACCCTAACCTGTACCATAACCCTAACCCGTACCCTAACACTAACCCTAATCCTAACCCCTAACCCTAACCCTAAACCGTACCCTAACCCGTACCCTAACCCTAACCGGTACCCTAACCCTAACACGTACCCTAAACCGTACCCTAATCCTAACCCTAACCCTAACCCTAACCCTAACCCTAACCCATACCCTAAACCTAACCCTAAACCTAACCCTAACCCTAACCCGTACCCTAACCCTTACCCTAAACCTAACCCTAACACGTACCCTAAACCTAATCCTAACCCTAACCCTAACCCTTACCCTAACCCGTACCCTAACCCTAACCCTAACCACAACTCGTACCCTAACCCGTACCCTAACCCTAACCCTAACCCTAACCCCTAACCCCTAACACTAACCCTAACCCTAACCCTTACATTAACACTAACACTAACCCTAACCCTAACCCTAAACCGTACCCTAAACCTAAACCTTACCCTAACACTAACCCTAACCCTTACCCTAACCCTAACACCTAACCCTAACCCTAACCCGTACCCTAAACCTAACCCTAACCCTAACCATAACCCTAACCCGTACCCTAACCCTAAACCTAACCAGTACCCTAACCCTAACCCTAACCCGTACCCTAACCCTAACCCGTACCCTAACCCTAACCCTAACCCGTACCCTAACCCGTACCCTAACCCGTACCCTAACCCTAACCCGTACCCTAACCCTAACCCTAATCCTAACCCAACCTTAACCCTAACCGTACCCTAAACCTAACCCTAACACTAACTCTAACCCTAACCCATACCCTAACCTTACACTTAACCCGTACCCTAACCCTAACCCTAACCCTAACCCTTTCCTAACCCTAACCCTAACCCTAATCCTAACCCTAACCCTAACCCGAACCCTAACCCTAAACAGTACCCTAACCCTAACCCTAACCCTAAACCGTACCCTAAACCTAACCCTAACCCTAACCCGAACCCTAACCCGTACCCTAACACTAACCCGTACCCTAACCCTAACCCTAACCCCAACCCAATCCTAACCTTAACCCGTACCCTAACCCTAACCCTAACCCATACCCTAACCCGTACGCTAACCCTACCCCGTACCCTAACCATACTCCGTACCCTAACCCTAACCCTAACCCGTACCCTAACCCTAAACTTAACCAACCCTAACCCTAACCCTAACAGTAACCCTAAACCTTTCCTAACCCTAACCCTAACCCTAAACCTAAACCTAACCCGTACCCTAACCCTAACCCTAACCCGAACCCTAACCCTAACCCATACCCTAACCCTAACCCTAAACCTAACGCTAACCCGTATCCTAACCCTATCCCTAACCCAAACCCTAACCCTAACCCGTACCCTAACCCTAACCCTAACCCTAACCCTAACCCTAACCCGTACCCTAAACCGTACCCTAACCCTAACCCTAACCCTAACCCTAACCCCTAACCCTAACCCTAACCCTAACCCTAACCTTAACCCGTACCCTAACCCTAACCCTAACCTTAACCCTAACACGTACCCTAACCCTAACTTTAACCCATACCCTAACCCTAACCCTAATCCTAACCCTAACCCTTTCCTAACCCTAACTCTAACCCTAACCCGTACCCTAAACCGTACCCTAACCCTAACCCTAACCCTAAACCTAACCCCTAACCCTAACCCTAACCCTAACCCTAACCTTAACCCGTACCTTAACCCTAACCCTAATCCGTACCCTAACCCTAACCCTAACCCTAACCCTAACCCTTTCCTAACCCTAACCCTATCCTTAACCCTAACCCTAACCCTAACCCGTACACTAAACCTAACCCGTAACCTAACCCTAACCCTAACACTAACCCGTACGCTAACCCTAACCCTAACCCTAACCCTAACCCTAACCCGTACCCTAACCCTAACCCTAACCCTAACCCTAACCCTAACCCTAACCCTAATCCATACCCTAACAATAACCCAAACCCGTACCCTAACCCTAACCCTAACCGTAACCCTAAACCTAACCCGTACCCTAACCCTAACCCTAACCCTAACCCTAACCCGTACCCTAAACCTAACCCTAAACCTAACCCTAACCCGTACCCTAACCCTAACCCAAACCCTAACTCTAAACCTTACCCTAACCCTAACCCTAACCCTTACTCTAACCCAAACCCGTACCCTAACCCTAACCCTAACCCTAACCCCTAACCCTAACCCTAACCCTAACCCTAACCCGTACCCGTACCCTAACCCTAACCCGTACCCTAACCCTAACCCGTACCCTAACCCTAACCTTAACCCGTACCCTAAGCCTAACCCTAATCCTAACCCTAACCCTTTCCTAACCCTAACCCGTACCCTAACCATAACCCGTACCCTAACACTAACCCTAACCCTAACCCGTACCCTAACCCTAAACCTAACCAGTACCCTAACCCTAACCCTAACCCGTACCCTAACCCTAAACCGTACCCTAAACCTAACCCTAACCCTAACCCGGACCCTAACACGTACCCTAACCCTAACCCGTACCCTAACCCTAACCCTAACCTCAACCCAATCCTAAACTTAACCCGTACCCTAACCCTAACCCTAACCCGTACCCTAACCCGTACCCTAACCCTACCCCGAACCCTAACTATACTCCGTACCCTAAACCTAACCCTAACCCTAACCCGTACCCTAACCCTAACCCTAATCCTTTCCTAAACCTAACCCTAACCCTAACTCTCACCCTAACCCGTACCCTAACCCGTACCCTAACCCTAACCCGTACCCTAACCCTAACCCTAGCCCTAACCCCTAACCCTAACCCTAACCCTAACCCTAACCCGTACCCGTACCCTAACCCTAACCCGTACCCTAACCCGTACCCTAACCCTCACCCTAACCCTAACCCTAACCCTAACCCCTAACCACTAACCCTAACCCGTACCCTAACCCTAACCCGTACCCTAACCCTAACCCTAACCCGTACCCTAACCCGTACCCTAACCCGTACCCTAACCCTAACCCGTACCCTAACCCTAACCCTAACCCTAACCCAACCTTAACCCTAACCCGTACCCTAAACCTAACCCTAACACTAACTCTAACCCTAACCCATACCCTAACCTTACACTTAACCCGTACCCTAACCCTAACCCTAACCCTAACCCTTCCCTAACCCTAACCCTAACCCTAATCCTAACCCTAACCCTAACCCGAACCCTAACCCTAAACAGTACCCTAACCCTAACCCTAACCCGTACCCTAACCCTAAACCGTACCCTAAACCTAACCCTAACCCTAACCCGAACCCTAACCCGTACCCTAACACTAACCCGTACCCTAACCCTAACCCTAACCCCAACCCAATCCTAACCTTAACCCGTACCCCAACCCTAACCCTAACCCATACCCTAACCCGTACGCTAACCCTACCCCGTACCCTAACTATACTCCGTACCCTAACCCTAACCCTAACCCGTACCCTAACCCTAAACTTAACTAACCCTAACCCTAACCCTAACCCTAACCCTAAACCTTTCCTAACCCTAACCCTAACCCTAAACCTAAACCTAACCCGTACCCTAACCCTAACCCTAACCCGAACCCTAACCCTAACCCATACCCTAACCCTAACCCTAAACCTAACGCTAACCCGTATCCTAACCTATCCCTAACCCAAACCCTAACCCTAACCCGTACCCTAACCCTAACCCTAACCCTAACCCTAACCCTAACCCTAACCCGTACCCTAAACCGTACCCTAACCCTAACCCTAACCCTAACCCTAACACCTAACCCTAACCCTAACCCTAACCCTAACCCTAACCTTAACCCGTACCCTAACCCTAACCCTAACCTTAACCCTAACACGTACCCTAACCCTAACTTTAACCCATACCCTAACCCTAACCCTAATCCTAACCCTAACCCTTTCCTAACCCTAACTCTAACCCTAACCCGTACCCTAAACCGTACCCTAACCCTAACCCTAACCCTAAACCTAACCCCTAACCCTAACCCTAACCCTAACCCTAACCTTAACCCGTACCTTAACCCTAACCCTAATCCGTACCCTAACCCTAACCCTAACCCTAACCCTAACCCTTTCCTAACCCTAACCCTATCCTTAACCCTAACCCTAACCCTAACCCGTACACTAAACCTAACCCGTACCCTAACCCTAACCCTAACACTAACCCGTACGCTAACCCTAACCCTAACCCTAACCCTAACCCTAACCCGTACCCTAACCCTAACCCTAACCCTAACCCTAACCCTAATCCATACCCTAACAATAACCCAAACCCGTACCCTAACCCTAACCCTAACCGTAACCCTAAACCTAACCCGTACCCTAACCCTAACCCTAACCCTAACCCTAACCCGTACCCTAACCCTAACCCTAAACCTAACCCTAACCCGTACCCTAACCCTAACCCAAACCCTAACTCTAAACCTTACCCTAACCCTAACCCTAACCCTTACTCTAACCCAAACCCGTACCCTAACCCTAACCCTAACCCTAACCCCTAACCCTAACCCTAACCCTAACCCTAACCCGTACCCGTACCCTAACCCTAACCCGTACCCTAACCCTAACCCGTACCCTAACCCTAACCTTAACCCGTACCCTAAGCCTAACCCTAATCCTAACCCTAACCCTTTCCTAACCCTAACCCGTACCCTAACCCTAACCCGTTCCCTAACACTAACCCTAAACCTAACCCGTACCCTAACCCTAACCCTAACCAGTACCCTAACCCTAACCCTAACCCGTACCCTAACCCTAAACCGTACCCTAAACCTAACCCTAACCCTAACCCGTACCCTAACACGTACCCTAACCCTAACCCGTACCCTAACCCTAACCCTAACCTCAACCCAATCCTAAACTTAACCCGTACCCTAACCCTAACCCTAACCCGTACCCTAACCCGTACCCTAACCCTACCCCGAACCATAATTATACTCCGTACCCTAAACCTAACCCTAACCCTAACCCGTACCCTAACCCTAACCCTAATCCTTTCCTAAACCTAACCCTAACCCTAACTCTCACCCTAACCCGTACCCTAACCCGTACCCTAACCCTAACCCGTACCCTAACCCTAACCCTAACCCTAACCCCTAACCCTAACCCTAACCCTAACCCTAACCCGTACCCGTACCCTAACCCTAACCCGTAACCTAACCCGTACCCTAACCCTCACCCTAACCCTAACCCTAACCCTAACCCCTAAACACTAACCCTAACCCTAACCCGAACCCTAACCCGTACCCTAACCTTAACCCTAACCCATACCCTAACCCGTACCATAACCCTAACCCTAACCCTAACCCTTTCCTAACCCTAACCCTAACCCAAACCTAACCCTAACCCTAACCCGTACACTAAACCTAAGCCTAACCCTAACCCGTACCCTAACCGTAACCCGTATCCTAACCCTAACCCTAACCCTAACCCGTACCCGTAACCTAAACCTAACCCTAACCCTAACCCTAACCAGCACCCTATCCCTAACCCTAACCCTAAACCTAACCCTAACCCTAACCCGTACCCTAACCCTAACCCTAACCCTAACCCTAACCCGTACCCTAACCCTAACCCTAAACCGTACCCTAACCCGTACCCTAACCCTAACCCTAACCCATACCCTAACCCTAACACTAACACTAACTCTAACCCTAACCCGTACCCTAACCTTAACCCGTACCCTAACCCTAACCTTAACCCTAACCCTAACCCTTTTCTAACCCTAAACCTAACCCTAAAACTAACCCTAACCCTAACCCGTACCCTAACCCTAACCCGTACCCTAACCCTAAACCTAACCCTAACCTGTACCCTAACCCTAACCCGTACCCTAACACTAACCCTAATCCTAACCCCTAACCCTAACCCTAAACCGTACCCTAACCCGTACCCTAACCCTAACCGGTACCCTAACCCTAACACGTACCCTAAACCGTACCCTAATCCTAACCCTAACCCTAACCCTAACCCTAACCCATACCCTAAACCTAACCCTAAACCTAACCCTAACCCTAACCCGTACCCTAACCCTTACGCTAAACCTAACCCTAACACGTACCCTAAACCTAATCCTAACCCTAACCCTAACCCTTACCCTAACCCGTACCCTAACCCTAACCCTAACCACAACTCGTACCCTAACCCGTACCCTAACCCTAACCCTAACCCTAACCCTAACCCCTAACCCCTAACCCTAACCCTAACCCTAACCCGTACATTAACACTAACACTAACCCTAACCCTAACCCTAAACCGTACCCTAAACCTAAACCTTACCCTAACACTAACCCTAACCCTTACCCTAACCCTAACACCTAACCCTAACCCTAACCCGTACCCTAAACCTAACCCTAACCCTAACCATAACCCTAACCCGTACCCTAACCCTAAACCTAACCAGTACCCTAACCCTAACCCAAACCCGTACCCTAACCCTAACCCGTACCCTAACCCTAACCCTAACCCGTACCCTAACCCGTACCCTAACCCGTACCCTAACCCTAACCCGTACCCTAACCCTAACCCTAACCCTAACCCAACCTTAACCCTAACCCGTACCCTAAACCTAACCCTAACACTAACTCTAACCCTAACCCATACCCGAACCTTTCACTTAACCCGTACCCTAACCCTAACCCTAACCCTAACCCTTTCCTAACCCTAACGCTAACCCTAATTCTAACCCTAACCCTAACCCGAACCCTAACCCTAAACAGTACCCTAACCCTAACCCTAACCCGTACCCTAACCCTAAACCGTACCCTAAACCTAACCCTAACCCTAACCCGAACCCTAACCCGTACCCTAACCCTAACCCATACCCTAACCCTAACCCTAACCCCAACCCAATCCTAACCTTAACCCGTACCCTAACCCAAACCCTAACCCGTACCCTAACCCGTACCCTAACCCTACCCCGTACCCTAACCATACTCCGTACCCTAACCCTAACCCTAACCCGTACCCTAACCCTAAACTTAACCAACCCTAACCCTAACCCTAACCCTAACCCTAAACCTTTCCTATACCCTAACCCTAACCCTAAACCTAAACCTAACCCGTACCCTAACCCTAACCCTAACCCGAAACCTAACCCTAACCCGTACCCTAACCCTAACCCTAAACCTAACGCTAACCCGTACCCTAACACTAACCCTAACCCAAACCCTAACACGAACCCGTACCCTAACCCTAACCCTAACCCTAATCCTAACCCGTACCCTAACCCTAACCCTAACCCTAAACCTAACCTGTACTCTAAACCGTACCTTACCCTAACCCTAACCCTAACCCTAACCCTTAACCCTAACCCTAACCCTAACCCTAACCTTAACCCGTACCCTAACCCTAACCCTAACCTTAACCCTAACACGTACCCTAAGCCTAACCTTAACCCGTACCCTAACCCTAACCCTAATCCTAACCCTAACCCTTTCCTAACCCTAACCCTAACACTAACCCGTACCCTAAACCGTACCCTAAACCTAACCCTAACCCTAAACCTAACCCCTAACCCTAACCCTAACCCTAACCCTAACCTTAACCCGTACCCTAACCCTAAACCTAATCCGTACCCTAACCCTAACCCTAATCCTTTCCTAACCCTAACCCTATCCTTAACCCTAACCCTAAACCTAACCCTAAACCTAACCCGTACCCTAATCCTAACCCTAACCCTAACCCTAACCCTAATCCGTACCCTAACAATAACCCTAACCCGTACCCTAACCCTAACCCTAACCGTAACCCTAAACCTAAACCGTACCCTAACCCTAACCCTAACCCTAACCCTAACCCTAACCCTAACCCGTACCCTAACCCTAACCCTAAACCTAACCCTAACCCGTACCCTAACCCTAACCCTAACCCTAACCCAAACCCTAACCCTAAACCTTACCCTAACCCTAACCCTAACCCTTACCCTAACCCTAACCTGTACCCTAACCCTAACCCTAACCCGTACCCTAACCCGTACCCAAACCCGTACCCTAACCCTAACCCTAACCCTAACACCTAACCCTAACCCTAACCCTAACCCTAACCCTAACCCGTACCCTAACCCTAACCCTAACCCTAACCCTAACCCGTAACCTAACCCTAACCTTAACCCGTACCCTAACCCTAACCCTAATCCTAACCCTAACCCTTTCCTAACCCTAACCCTAACCCTAACCCTAACCCTAACCCTAACCCTAACCCGTACCCTAACCCTAACCCGTACCCTAACACTAACCCTAAACCTAACACTAACCCTACCCGTATGCTAACCTTAACCCTAACCCTCACCCTAATCCTAACCTGTACCCTAACCCTAACCCGTACCCTAACCCTAACCCGTACCCTAACCCTAACACTAAACCTAACCCCTAAACCTATCCCTAACCCGTACCCTAACCATAACCCTAACCCATACCCTAACCCTAACCCGTACCCTAAACCTAACCCTAAACCTAACACTAACCCGTACCCTAACCCTAACCCTTACCCTAACCCTAACCCTAATCCTATCCCCTAACCTTAACCCTAAACCGTACACTAACCCTAACCCTAACGCTAACCACTAACCCTAACCCTAACCCGTACCCTAAACCTACTTCTAACCCGTACCCTAACCCTAAACGGTACCTTAACCCTAACACGTACCCTAACCCGTACCCTAACCCTAACCCTAACCCTATCCCTAACCCTAACCCGTACCCTAAACCTAACCCTAACCCTATACCTAACCCGTACCCTAACCCGTACCTTAAACCTAACCCTAACACGTACCCTAACCCTAATCCTAACCCTAACCCTAACCCTTACCCTAACCCGTACCCTAACCCTAACCTTAACCAACCCTAACACTAACCCTAACCCTAAGCCTAAACCTTTCCTAACCCTAACCCTAACCCTAACACTAACCCGTACGCTATCCCTAACTCTAACCCTAACCCTAACCCGTACCCTAACCCTAACCTGTACTCTAACCCTAACCCTAACCCTAACCCTAACCCCTAACCCTAACCGTAACCCGTACCCTAACCCTTACCCTAAACCGTACCCTAACCCTAACCCGTACCCTAACCCTAACCCTAACCCTAAACCTAACCCTAACCCGTACCCTAACTCTAACCCGTACCCTAACCCTGACCCGTACCCTAACCCTAACCCGTACCCTAAGCCTAAACCGTAACCTAACCCGTACCCTAACCCGTACCCTAACCCTAACCCGTACCCTAAAACATACCCTAACCTTAACACTAACCATAACCCTAACCCGTACCCTAAGCCTAATACTAACACTTACCCTAACCCCTAATCACTAACCCTAACCCTAACCGTAACCCAAACCCGTACTTTAACACTAACACTAACCCTAACCCTAACCCTAACCCGTACCGTAACCCTAACCCTAACCCTAACCCGCACCCTAACCCTAACCCCTAACCCTAACCATAACCCATACCCTAAACCTAACCCTAACCCTAACCCATACCCTAAACCTAACCCTAACCCTAACCAGTACCCTAACACTAACCCTAACCCGTACCGTAACCCTAACCCGTACCCTAACCATAACCCTAACCCTACCCTAACCCGTACCCTAACTCGTACCCTAACCCTAACCCGTACCCTAACCCTAACCCTAACCCAACCCTAACCCTAACCCTAACCCGTACCCTAACCCTAAGCCTAACCCTAACCCGTACCCTAACCCTAACCCTAACCAGTACCCTAACCCTAACCCTAACCCGTACCCTAACCCTAAACCGTACCCTAAACCTAACCCTAACCCTAACCCGTACCCTAACACGTACCCTAACCCTAACCCGTACCCTAACCCTAACCCTAACCTCAACCCAATCCTAAACTTAAACCGTACCCTAACCCTAACCCTAACCCGTACCCTAACCCGTACCCTAACCCTACCCCGAACCCTAACCATACGCCGTACCCTAAACCTAACCCTAAACCTAACCCGTACCCTAACCCTAACCCTAATCCTTTCCTAAACCTAACCCTAACCCTAACTCTCACCCTAACACGTACCCTAACCCGTACCATAACCCTAACCCGTACCCTAACCCTAAACCTAACCCTAACCCGTACCCTAACAATAACCCTAACCCTAACACTAACCCGTACCCTAACCCTAACCCGTACCCTAACCCTCACCCTAACCCTAACCCTAACCCTAACCCCTACCCCGTAACCCTAACCCTAACCCTAACCCTAACCCGTACCCTAACCTTAACCCTAACCCGTACCCTAGCCCGTACCCTAACCCTAACCCTAACCCTAACCCTTTCCTAACCCTAACCCTAACACAACCCTAACCCTAACCCTAACCCGTACACTAACCCTAAGCCTAACCCTAACCCGTACCCTAACCCTAACCCTAACCAGTACCATAACTCTAACCCTAACTCGTACCCTAACCCTAAAGCGTACCCTAAACCTAACCCTAACCCTAACCCGTACCCTAACCGGTACCCTAACCCTAACCCGTACCCTAACCCTAACCCGTACCCTAACCCCAACCCTAACTCTAACCCAACCCTAACCCGAACCCGGATCCTAACCCTAACCCTAAACCGTACCCTAACCCGTACCCTAACCCTAACCCGTACCCTAACCCTAACCCGTACCCTAACCCTAACCCTAAACCTAACCCTAACCCTAACCCGTACCCTAAACCTAACCCTAAACCTAACCCTAACCCTACCCCTTCCTTAACACTTACCCTAACACTAACCCTGACACGTACCCTATACCTAACCCTAAACCTAACCCTAACTCTAACCCTAACCCGTACCCTAACCCTAACCCTAACCCGTACCCTAACCCTACCCCTAACCCTAACCCTAACCCTTTCCTCACCCTAACCCTAACCCTAACCCTAACCCTAACCCTAACCCTAAACCTAACCCTAACCGATACCCTAACCCTAACCCGTACCCTAACCCTAACCCTAAACCTAACCCTAACCCTAACACGTATGCTAAACCTAATACTAACCCTAACCCTAACCCTAAACCGTACCTTAACCCTAACCCTAACCCTAACCCTAACCGGTACCCTAAACCTAACCCTAACCCGTACCCTAACCGTAACCCGTATCCTAACCCTAACCCTAACCCTAACCCGTACCCGTACCCTAAACCTAACCCTAACCCTAACCAGCACCCTATCCCTAACCCTAACCCTAAACCTAACCCTAACCCTAACCCGTAACCTAACCCTAACCCTAACCCTAACCCTAACCCTAACCCGTACCCTAACCCTAACCCTAACCCGTACCCTAACCCGTACCCTAACCCTAACCCTAACCCATACCCTAACCCTAACCCTAACACTAACCCTAACCCTAACCCGTACCCTAACCTTAACCTGTACCCTAACCCTAACCTTAACCCTAACCCTAACCCTTTTCTAACCCTAACCCTAACCCTAAAACTAACCCTAACCCTAACCCGTAACCTAACCCTAACCCGTACCCTAACCCTAACCCTAACCCTAACCTGTACCATAACCCTAACCCGTACCCTAACACTAACCCTAATCCTAACCCCTAACCCTAACCCTAAACCGTACCCTAACCCGTACCCTAACCCTAACCGGTACCCTAACCCTAACACGTACCCTAAACCGTACCCTAATCCTAACCCTAACCCTAACCCTAACCCTAACCCATACCCTAAACCTAACCCTAAACCTAACCCTAACCCTAACCCGTACCCTAACCCTTACCCTAAACCTAACCCTAACACGTACCCTAAACCTAATCCTAACCCTAACCCTAACCCTTACCCTAACCCGTACCCTAACCCTAACCCTAACCACAACTCGTACCCTAACCCGTACCCTAACCCTAACCCTAACCCTAACCCCTAACCCCTAACCCTAACCCTAACCCTAACCCTTACATTAACACTAACACTAACCCTAACCCTAACCCTAAACCGTACCCTAAACCTAAACCTTACCCTAACACTAACCCTAACCCTTACCCTAACCCTAACACCTAACCCTAACCCTAACCCGTACCCTAAACCTAACCCTAACCCTAACCATAACCCTAACCCGTACCCTAACCCTAAACCTAACCAGTACCCTAACCCTAACCCTAACCCGTACCCTAACCCTAACCCGTACCCTAACCCTAACCCTAACCTGTACCCTAACCCGTACCCTAACCCGTACCCTAACCCTAACCCGTACCCTAACCCTAACCCTAACCCTAACCCAACCTTAACCCTAACCCGTACCCTAAACCTAACCCTAACACTAACTCTAACCCTAACCCATAGCCTAACCTTACACTTAACCCGTACCCTAACCCTAACCCTAACCCTAACCCTTTCCTAACCCTAACCCTAACCCTAATCCTAACCCTAACCCTAACCCGAACCCTAACCCTAAACCGTACCCTAAACCTAACCCTAACCCTAACCCGAACCCTAACCCGTACCCTAACACTAACCCGTACCCTAACTCTAACCCTAACCCCAACCCAATCCTAACCTTAACCCGTACCCTAACCCTAACCCTAACCCATACCCTAACCCGTACGCTAACCCTACCCCGTACCCTAACCATACTCCGTACCCTAACCCTAACCCTAACCCGTACCCTAACCCTAAACTTAACCAACCCTAACCCTAACCCTAACCCTAACCCTAACCCTAACCCGTACCCTAAACCGTACCCTAACCCTAACCCTAACCCTAACCCTAACCCCTAACCCTAACCCTAACCCTAACCCTAACCCTAACCTTAACCCGTACCCTAACCCTAACCCTAACCTTAACCCTAACACGTACCCTAACCCTAACTTTAACCCATACCCTAACCCTAACCCTAATCCTAACCCTAACCCTTTCCTAACCCTAACTCTAACCCTAACCCGTACCCTAAACCGTACCCTAACCCTAACCCTAACCCTAAACCTAACCCCTAACCCTAACCCTAACCCTAACCCTAACCTTAACCCGTACCTTAACCCTAACCCTAATCCGTACCCTAACCCTAACCCTAACCCTAACCCTAACCCTTTCCTAACCCTAACCCTATCCTTAACCCTAACCCTAACCCTAACCCGTACACTAAACCTAACCCGTACCCTAACCCTAACCCTAACACTAACCCGTACGCTAACCCTAACCCTAACCCTAACCCTAACCCTAACCCGTACCCTAACCCTAACCCTAACCCTAACCCTAACCCTAACCCTAATCCATACCCTAACAATAACCCAAACCCGTACCCTAACCCTAACCCTAACCGTAACCCTAAACCTAACCCGTACCCTAACCCTAACCCTAACCCTAACCCTAACCCGTACCCTAACCCTAACCCTAAACCTAACCCTAACCCGTACCCTAACCCTAACCCAAACCCTAACTCTAAACCTTACCCTAACCCTAACCCTAACCCTTACTCTAACCCAAACCCGTACCCTAACCCTAACCCTAACCCTAACCCCTAACCCTAACCCTAACCCTAACCCTAACCCGTACCCGTACCCTAACCCTAACCCGTACCCTAACCCTAACCCGTACCCTAACCCTAACCTTAACCCGTACCCTAAGCCTAACCCTAATCCTAACCCTAACCCTTTCCTAACCCTAACCCGTACCCTAACCCTAACCCGTACCCTAACACTAACCCTAACCCTAACCCGTACCCTAACCCTAACCCTAACCAGTACCCTAACCCTAACCCTAACCCGTACCCTAACCCTAAACCGTACCCTAAACCTAACCCTAACCCTAACCCGTACCCTAACACGTACCCTAACCCTAACCCGTACCCAAACCCTAACCCTAACCTCAACCCAATCCTAAACTTAACCCGTACCCTAACCCTAACCCTAACCCGTACCCTAAACCGTACCCTAACCCTACCCCGAACCCTAACTATACTCCGTACCCTAAACCTAACCCTAACCCTAACCCGTACCCTAACCCTAACCCTAATCCTTTCCTAAACCTAACCCTAACCCTAACTCTCACCCTAACCCGTACCCTAACCCGTACCCTAACCCTAACTCGTACCCTAACCCTAACCCTAACCCTAACCCCTAACCCTAACCCTAACCCTAACCCTAACCCGTACCCGTACCCTAACCCTAACACGTACCCTAACCCGTACCCTAACCCTCACCCTAACCCTAACCCTAACCCTAACCCCTAACCACTAACCCTAACCCGTACCCTAACCCTAACCCGTACCCTAACCCTAACCCTAACCCGTACCCTAACCCGTACCCTAACCCGTACCCTAACCCTAAACCGTACCCTAACCCTAACCCTAACCCTAACCCAACCTTAACCCTAACCCGTACCCTAAATCTAACCCTAACACTAACTCTAACCCTAACCCATACCCTAACCTTACACTTAACCCGTACCCTAACCCTAACCCTAACCCTAACCCTTTCCTAACCCTAACCCTAACCCTAATCCTAACCCTAACCCTAACCCGAACCCTAACCCTAAACAGTACCCTAACCCTAACCCTAACCCGTACCCTAACCCTAAACCGTACCCTAAACCTAACCCTAACCCTAACCCGAAACCTAACCCGTACC